>JAMYXO010005118.1:0-16089 GCA_033310375.1 Conus canariensis | reverse complement strand
AAATAAGTGAAATTTTCTCTGTTGTTGTTGAAAGGCCCATTTTCATCAAAAATCACTATGAGAAACCCAGAAGAGTGTAAAAAATAGCTACTTGACAGTTTCTTTACTACACAAAAGAACTTAAATCAATAAAATACGACAGAGTCCTTTGTAGTTTGTCGTTCAGCATTCTTCACAAGACTAGGTAATTGTTTAGCATTGGAAAAAAATCATACAAAAATAATGGCTACACACTCTCTTGAAATTTTGACACATGATAACTGTGTACCTGTGTAAACAAAGTACATAATTTCAAAGCTCTTGCTTATTTAGTACTCCGTCAGTCACAGGAAGAAGATGGGGTATCTTTCATGAGGTTAGAAAAATAAACCTATGTTTATCTTGAAAAAAGGGTTTTTTCTATGCAAATCTCATTTAGAATGCTGGCAGTGTGTACACAATGACTACTTGAAAGTTTCTACAGTATCAAAAATGAACAAACACCAATCATACACTGTTGGCCATGAGCTGGTCACTGCGGTCAACTCCTGCCATGTTGACCATGTAGTCCTGGACATCTTCCTGCTTGTCCTTGTGGTGACCTCCCCTATTTCAGCTGGATCCATTTTGGTAGTGATCAAACAGCTTGCTTGTCCGTCCACTTCAGGACACCCACGACACCTAAAACAAACAAACAACAGGATCATAATCTCAGTCTCAATAAACAACAGCGTCATAATCAAAATCTCAGCCTTACTCAGTCTTCTTGTCAATATAAAAAAAAGTAAATTTGTTGGGTCCAACATATTTGTCCACATGTACATGCACAGAGTTGAAAAAGAAACACACGCACAAACACACACACAAGCAAGTACACTTACACACACACACACACACACACATATATGATATCTATTAACAAATATGTTGTACACACACACATGCACACACATCACACTCACACACACACCACCAGCCCCCCCACACACACACTGACAGAATAAATGATAATGACTAAATACCTTGGCGCAAAGCGTGGATCTAATCAGGTCGAAAAAACCCAAGGGGGTGTGGTCAGTCATGCTTTGCAACTTCAGTCCATGTGTTTGCTGGCCTGTGTATGGAGGCATTGATGGAAAATAAGAAAAATCTCCATGCCAGTTTCTTGTCATGAACCAGAGAAAATCTTTCCTACTCCAATTTGTAGGTGGTTCACTTTAATATGCATCGCCTTGAGTTTCGCCACCCTCACTACACTATCACTCACCCCACCCACTCCTCACTCTCTCTGAATGTCACCATGTTTACTTACCAACGCACTTTCATGCTCTGCAGACGGGCTAAATCCGCTGTCATCACTGTGTTCAATATCGTCAAGGTCTGATCCTTCAGTTTGAACAAGTTCAACAACTTCATGTAAGCTGTAAACACGTGTTCCCTGTCTGTTTCTCACACCACTAGTTGAAAGCTTGAAACGCCATTGTGATCCGACTCCAAACAAAGGACAGTTGGTGTAAAAATAGGTCAGTGGTCAGCGAACACATCATGACGTCGCTTACGCAGCGGTGAAAGATTACTCTATGATAATGAGACTATCACATGGCACGCTTCGGTTTCCATGTCTCTGCATGATGTTCGCTCTAAAAATACGCTAATGCGTGATCCACTATAGCGGATGTCAGAGAAAAAGCCATTTGAAAGTCACTGAACATCAGTCTCAGCTATGCTGAGACAGTATTTGGGCAAAGAAGTTTGTTGACTGAAACTGGTTTGTCAGCTCATGAATATGCATTAAACTAGGAAAGAGAGGTTATTACACAAGTACTTACTTCCTCATGGGCATGCTTAATTTTGCTGAGTTATTCAATCAGTGTGTTTTTAAAATTTTATATGTTGACATTCACAATGTTAACATTTGAAGAAATCCACCAAATGCAAATTCAGTAAAGACTGGAAGACTGATAAAGGGAAAGTCACATGTAAAATATGGTGTGGATTGGAAAAAACAGATACGGAGGAGTCTTGGACCTACACTCACTGTTAATTATACTCAGAAGTCGGCACTGTGTGACACCCTGCCATTATGAATTATGTCTGAATTTGTGAGCAGTCAGTTACAGCATGGCATTACAAATACTGCCACACAGGCAAGAAGCGGCTCTCCCAAGTTGGGGAGCCACATTGTATGCATTTGTGAAATCACAATTAACAGTCATGCATGAGTACAACTATAACAATGTGTGGCAAGTTTAATACCTCTCTAGCATACACTCGCACAATCCTTCATGTGCACACACAGCCTGAGCATTGCAAAAATAACATAGAAAGTGCATATGTCGATATGATCTTTATTCAACAGGTACCCATTAACATATTTCATAGTTTCGCCCTGTAAGTGATTGCACCGTCTTTTTTCTCTTAACTGCAACTGTGCAAGCACTGCTGTTACAGGCAGTTACCAGAAAACATCACAATATGTGATGGTCTACTGAACATATGACACAATGGCAATAAAATGTAAGAGACATGGAGGGTAGCAAGGATTAAAAACAAACAAACCAACCAACCAAACAACTAAAACACACCAAAGAGATGAGGAGACCTAGAATGCCTTGGTTGGGAAAGGAGATTTAAGTTAAATACACGGATGAAGACGGCAACACATTCATGGTTCAGTTGCTTCCTCTACCTCCATGTAATCTCTGCCTTTTGAAATGAGAAATGTGTCCCCGCTCTGTTTCCACTTGTTCGTAAAAAAAATTCACCCTAGCAATTCATCATTGCTTAACCTAGAAACCTTTACACTTCAACACTTGTAAACATCTGCTGACTATCTTTCAGCTGTCTTATGGACAGACAGACATACAGACATGACTGCAAAACAATACTTGGCTCAGCATGCAATGACACAGTAGGCCTTTTGGGTTTTAACTCCACTCACATTACACATACTGATCTCCCTTTTCTGTTATTACTATCATGTGTATTGGATCTTTGAACTGGAACTGTTTTTTCAATACAATTACAACCCACTCCCTCACCTCCACCCTATCCCCATCCTGCTCTGAAACTCCATCCTCTGTCTCTGCACATACACATACAAACGTTACAATAAAATTCAAGGTACCACCATGATGACAGAGGCATGAGTCTGTAATTCAGTTGTAGTATTCAACCGGTGAAGAGGCTTGCAACACACATGGAGCCATCTTTTCACAACAACAAAAAAGGAACAAAACTGGAATCTAACACAAAATAATAACACAACATTATTTATTCAAATCTGACGTAAACGATGCATTTTTATTAATGAAACCAAAAGGAAAATCCCATTAAAAAAAAAGAAAAAAAAAAAGGACCAATTACAAGTAGTGCGCTGACGTACAGTGTGATGAGCAAGGCTAGCTCTGATAATGGCAGGCCTGAGGAGGTTTCAGCCAGCCCAGATATGTTTGATCACACATGCTGATTACTGTAAAAGTCCAACCCTACAGACAGCAGAGGAAGACAGCCGGATGCTGGTCTATAACAAATGCCCCTATGTACAACATGCATTCTATACACACTCTAGAACAACCCCATGCTGGAGTTAACAAATGCCGTTATGTACAATATACATTCAACAGACATCAGAAGACCAACAGATGCTGGTGTTAACAAATGTCGCTTTATACAACTTTTATCACACAGCTGTTACAACTGAACTTCCCATTTAAACCGCCTCTCATTCAAAGACATTTTTCCATGCAGTACTTGTCTTGCTCAGCCGTACTACAGTGGCCTCCAGTTCAGCCTCCTTCCCATTTAACTTTTTAACTGCCAGTGTGCTGGTTGAGCATTCTCATTTTACTCTAGATCTTGCCCTTTGAGGGCGACTCGTGTTCCGCTTCCACCGAAGATTATTTGGAAATGGTTGAAGACGCAGCATTTGGAGTTGCCTGCGGCAGCTCCAGTCACATGCCTTGTTCAATGTGCTTCGCATCCAGCCAAGAAGTTCATTTAAAAAACTGTGTCTTGACTGTAACTGGCAAAAACACTTTGTGAGAGTGATAGGACAGAAGACAGTCTATTTAAGCCTTTCGCTCCGGCCGCGGATATAGCTGCGGTTCATGCTTGTGAGTTATCTCATCCTGTCAACATGAAACATATAATAATTATATTCTCTATTCATTTTCCTTCAATAAAATGTATACTTTTGTATACTATAGAGCAATACTTGAATTTTTGTGATTGTTTTTGTAAGGTTGGTGGTTTTTTCCCAAAAAATACAAATAGTTCTGGGAGTCAAAGGGTTAACATTACTGTAAACAACTGGCCCATGCATGGCTAAATAAACAACTCTGGATATCGGCTTGGCTATTCAGGTGCGTTAGATACAGAGTCAAACTCAAGTGGCAACGAGTCAGTTGATCAAGAACCGGTGGTTCAATATCACGCTTGGATCAAGTTTTACGTCTCTCCAGAACAGGTGTGATATCACAACACTTGGTCATAAATATCAACTACATACTAAGACTTATGAATAGCAAAGTAAATCAACTACAAAAATTTTGTACAAAATTGAGTACAATTTGAATGCACAGTTTTCGACTTTTTTTTTTTTTTTTTCAAGAAGTTATTTTTCTCTCTTTTTATGATTTTCTTTGAACAATATTCATATTCGTCTGGCATGCTAAACAATTACTTGGAGTGCTTGGAACATGATATGTAAACTAACATGGTAGGTGAAAGGTTAAGACAACACTTTGTAAGCAGGTCTTAACAGATGTAGCGCGTCTAGACTAGCTGCACGCAGTGATGTCCCCTACATGAAACAGACTTTAGAGACTGGTATCGGGAGGTTCCACTGTTTGATAAATACAGTCTACAACATCAGTGACAGCTGACACATAGGCACGAACCACCTGACTTCAACACTTACTTTTAGCGTAATTTCTGTCACAGTGTCATCCATGGAGGGCTGGAACTTTCGCAAGGGCACACGTCACATGATCACTTACACAGTAACACACACAAACTCAACCGCAGTGATATGCATGCAAAGACATGTGAATGACGCATGCTTCGTCTCACATTTCATCTCTCCTTTTCAAGTCATTGCTCTATTCCCCTGTCTGTACAACTCCATTTGCAAAAATATTTTCTTGCATTTTTGGTCTCCTCAGAAAATGATGCAAGACTTGCTTGCCAGCTGCTTATTCAACATAAAGCACAGATAATAAATCTGCACTAGAACATGAACTAAGACCATAAAAACAAACAGCAGGAAGAACTGTATCAGCATCCGCTGAGCAGTATTCACAACACTGGAACTACAGAAATGTTGTCCTCAACCACAAATGAACTACTTTCTCTTAATCCATGCATTTGTGCAAGTACGCAAGTAGATACCCAGTAAGGATTTGAAAGTTAAAAAGAATAACAACGCTTTGTCACACCTACACAGACTGCTGAGCAGCGCTGCAGTCCATCAAACTTATTGGACTTTCTTCCCACATCCTCTCACACTGATATAGACCGCTGACATTGGTGCATCCAGTATAACTCTAAGACTTTCTACTCATGCCCTACCACAGTTTGCTGAGCTTCGGCTCATTCCTTACAACTCTGGGCAATCTTCTCATGTCATACTCCATGGATATTGATGGCAGAGTATCGGTTCATGCTATAAAGCTCACTGGACTTGTTTCCCCTGCCCCTCCCCACTGACACAGAGTGCTGAGCATCAGCTCATTTCATGGAACTCGCTGAACTTTGCCTGCATACCATACCACACTGATAACAGTTTGCTGTGCATAGGCTTGGTCCACCAAACTCACTGCATCGTTTTCTTCCAATCTACTACAAGATAATGACTGCACTGAAATCTATCCGGATCTATATTCAAACTGAAATTGCACAGAAATTCAGCAATCTAAGATCTTTCTGTGCTCGCTATTTTCTTTCTTTTCAAGTTGGTAGTAAAAACTTGATTGTCTAGCAAACTACACAAAAATGAACTCATAAAATCTGAGCACATTATTTTTCTGTGGATTGCTAATGAACATTCTTGCAGTTTTATGCAAAGTGATCATATTCCTGTTTTTGTTTCTTTTCAAAAGGATATGCATCAAAACGATCTCTATCACAGTCTAAATTCATAGTCTTTTTCAGTTCTATTTATCTGCATGAAGTTATGACATGTAAAATGATCAAGGTTTGAAAGAAGAAAGGAAAAAAAGACTTTTTTTTTCAGTACTCAAATGCTTACTGAGGTCTGTGTCCGCTCCAAACCTCTTCTCTCTCTGTCCCTTTAACAAAATCTGGCAAATCTTATGAATGTCTTTCTCTTGGTCAGTTTATGCTAATGTTTGCACTTCCCTGGAAAATATTACATGCATGCATGCACGCATGGACACACACACACACACACACACACACACACACACACACACACACACATACACACACACACACACACACAGAGCACTGTTGTATGTAAAGCATACGATAGGTGGGCAAAACAGCATTATGTATTACTTGACAAACTTTTGGCAGGACATAACAGTTTTAAAACAACAGATCTCTGATAAAACAAAGAACGAAACAGAAATTAAAAGAGAAATCATGCAAGAAAATGGAATGTTGCCAGTAATCGACTACAGAAAGCAAATAATGCTGGAATACAAAACTCCACACTACTGCCTTTCATACATATCCCCACCCCCACATTCTCATCCTCCTTCACTCCTATCCAAACCTCTCCTGCTCCCAAGCATCTCTCTTTACCCTTAATCTACATCACCAAACTTCTCTTAAAATGCTAAAACATCTCAGCTTCGAGGCAAAGTCAACGAACATACAGCTAACAGATAATGAGTTTGCTGTTTGTGCCGGGAGAGGCTCCCTTCCATTCAATGCACACACAGGGTTCGAAAAGTGCATGCTTGATTTTCTGCATGGACAGATTCCATTTAAAGCACTCAGAGAGGTTGAAAACTGCATCTGATTTTCATGGCTGGGCAGATTCCATTCCGGTCCATGCACACGAAGGATCAAAAACTGTATGTTTGATTCTTACAGCTGGTTTTTTAACGGAATAAATCAAGTTGTAAAGTGAGACGACTGCAGGTGGAAATCTAAACAAATCTTAAATAAATGTTAGCGAACCGCCCAGAGAAACGTGGACAAACGAGTCACAAGACAAAACACAATGCGTTTCGACTTCTTAGGTCTTCCTCAGGTGAGAAACAAACGAATAAAACAACGAAAATTCACTTAGCTTTGATCGCTTCAGATTGCTTCAGAGTTCAGCGCAAGGAAGAAGCTTCTTCCTTGCGCTGAACTCTGAAGCGATCTGAAGCGATCAAAGCTAAGTGAATTTTCGTTGTTTTATTCGTTTGTTTCTCACCTGAGGAAGACCTAAGAAGTCGAAACGCATTGTGTTTTGTCTTGTGACTCGTTTGTCCACGTTTCTCTGGGCGGTTCGCTAACATTTATTTAAGATTTGGAATAAATCAATCCAATGCACACAGAGGGGTCGAAAACTGCACTTTGATACTTGGGTAGATTCCATTCCATACAATACGAAACAGGGTAGTCAAAGATCATGTATCTGATTTTCTTGATTCCGTTCCATCCAACGCATTCAAAGGATTGTCTCCAAATTTCATCAAGGAAAGAGACCACTCCCTTTAATGTATGCAGAATGGTCGAAGACAGTGTGCCTTCTCTTCACGTCTGGATAGATCCTATCCACTAAACACACACACACACACAAACAACTGAGAGACCCTGTGCCTGATTTTCAAGCCTGGACAAATTCCACACATTCACTGGAACCCGACACCTTCTATCAGGCAAGCCCATTTTCTGCTTCTTCACAGATCTCTGCTTGTTTTTTTTTCACGTACAGATCTCACCAATAAATGTTTGTAAGACACCCCCTCCCTCCCCCTACCCCCCTTAAAAAGGGGTGGGTGGAGGAGGGGAAGAAAAGAACAACAACAACAAGACCGACAACTTTATAAAAGCAGATTCGGAAATAGTTGTACTTCAAATAAAATCAAATGAAAACAAGTGTTCCAACAAAATTTTTGATTCGATAAATATGTTTTAGAATCTGGAATCTTAAACAAAAACAGACAAACAAACAAACAAAAATGAATGAAAAAACATATTTCAATAACAAAAATCTAACAAAATGGCAAAGACAAAAATAGTATTGTCAAACACACACCTGTGTCAACACATTTGGTTTTCTCTGCATGCATCTTGGAGCTCACATCCTTCACTGATCAACTATGAAAATTAAAAAGGCAAAAAAAAAAGGCAGAAAATACAAACAGAAGAAAAAAACAGGAAGAAATAACATTGAAAAGATGTTTCATTAGCAAGAAACAGGAAAAATAACATAGAAAAGATGTTTCATTTTTGGATCATTTAACACATCATTCACCAAACCACAAACATGCATGAATCCCCTTTTGCCAACAACGCATTACACAGTGCTGTACAATCTTTGATGCATAAGCAGCACCACACAAGACACAACACAACCTGTCCAGAAAAACTGTCATCGCTATCTCTTAGTCTTCTCGGCATCTTCGATGGAGTTGACGATTCGTTGGCGGGACTTGCGACCAAGGTGGTCCACTGAGTTGACTAGAGCCAAGAGCTGTTTGCTGGAATATTCCTGAAACAAAGAGAACAGTTTACAACTGAAAACATGGGCAATACTGGCGACACTGGCTTTGTCCACAAAATCTTGACAAAATGCATTACTTTTTAGTAACCGTGTTACTTTGGATCATGCACATACACTCATTCTTTTGAATAGGTCAACAATATTCTGTCATAATATTCCTTAATAATCCATTATTTTGGAGCAATCACACTACACACTTAAGTGTACTAACAAGTTAACACCATCTTGACTGTCACCGATCGGCGGTACTAAACTAGTACGTCCACGGGTTTAAGAGTAGTGGTGGTTCAAGGTAGAGAGCGTGTGCGCGTATGCGTGCGAGCGTGCATGTATGCGTGCATGTATGCGTGCATGTATGTGTGCTTGTGTGTGTGTGTGTGTGTGTGTGTGTGTGTGTGTGTGTGTGCACGCGCGCGCGCAGGGTAAGACTGGGGTTTAGTTAGCTGGGGTTAGGCTAAGTTCCTCGGGGCTAGGTAGTAAGGTTAGGCTAGATAGGGGGGGGGCAGGTGAAGTAGGACATACAGTATTTTTGCCTTCAAGTCTTCATTTATTGAGGGAGTGGAAGCGGGAGGTTGGTTTCGTTCCCGATTGTTACCCTTTTGTTACTTTGGTTCTATACCAGAGAAGGCGGGGCAGGATATCGGTTGTTGTTGTGTTGTCAAGTCTGTGAGTTGTTGTGGTAAATTGTCGTGTTGTTGCACGAGCAACAACTAGTCCGTTGGTCAGGTGTGTCAGCTCTACGGAGGGATACACTGCTCTGACCAATCGTTGTTTTGTGTGGTGAGTAGAGTTCGCTTGATTCCAACCAGGGCGGAATGCGTTGGGGTAGCTTCACTTCGGTCCCTGGTGTTCGTCGGAGTGGACGTACTCCTTGTAGGTGCGGCGGCAGCGCCGTTAGTTTTGAAGAGTGACTTCGAGTCATAGTTAGTGCCAGGTCCTCGTCGGGTTTGGGTGCCCTTGGCCTGTGCTGAGTCGGTGTCGTCCTTGTTGCAGCCACTGTCAGCCAGTTGCAGAACTGGTGTGGTTGATCGTCTGTATGTCCAGGTTGGTCATCTGTTAGGTTCGTTGTGTTGTAGTTCGTCGTGTTGTCTTGTATTATGGCGAGTTGTACTGTAGTTGTCTCATGTTGGGATTAGTTGTATGTGTTCGTTGCGTATACTGGTTGTCTGGTATGATGTCGTCTTGGTTCCGTGATTGAAATTTGTTGTCAGCCGGTTTGAGTTGTCACCTTTTTCCTGTATATTTTTGTAAGTAATGTACATAGTGGTTCCTGAGTTCGATTTTCTCAGGACAGTTTGGCTAGACAATGTGGGTTCAATATAATGACCGTTGATGGACGGTGATGTAGATATTGGTTGTGGTTAGTCTATGTTAATTTCCGTGGGTTCAATGAGAAGGTAATACGAGGTTGCATTTGGTTGAGGATCATAATATGAGTCAGGTGCAGATGTGTCTGCGTGAATCATAGAGGGGTTTGATGATTGTGCTCAATCTCAACTGTAAAGAGTAGGAGTTCGTTGAAATTGATTAACGATTCCGGAGTTGACCTGCACAGCATTGGAATCGGTTAACTGTGTAGTAAGGCCAAGGCCAATTTGTGGTCGAGTGGTTTATACTGGGGTACGGTCGTAACCATTCAACTTATATTGGTGTCTTTTCACTTTCGTTACGAGTCAGGGTTATCGACGCGGGTGTCGTGCGCGTGCGGACTGTATCTGTGACGTACGCATTTGGTACAGGACAGTGAGTCCATAGGGTAGAAGTTTTTGTAATACAAGTGACAGTCGTCACACATGCAGGGATGTATGTGTTTGTGACAGAACAGGGTTGGAGAAAGATATCTTAGGTTGTGGGGAGGCAGCCCAGTTATGAATTTTAGTAGTCGGAAAGAAGGGAAAGGTAAAGTTTAAGACGAGTAGCTTAGCAGTCGATAGGATAAAAACGGATGATGTGCAGCATGTAATATTGTATGAAGTGTGGTTGTGTTGACATGACAAGGATTAACCACTGGGTTATCTGACAAGAGATGACCTGAGAGTGAGGTGCTGGATGGAAATTTTGGCAAACAAATCATGTTGTTTTTGATATATGGTTGAAATTGACAGTGCAAAGAGGGGTAAGAATGTGAAGGATTGTGGCTGCGAGCCGATTCTCTTGTGTGAACATGCTGGAACTGTGAACCGCTAAGAATTGATAAGTTTTTTTTGTTGTTGTTTTTTTTTCCCCTCTGAGAGATGTGTATTACTACTGGTTATTGTGTGGAGACATTTCCTTGTGAAATTGGCCATTTCCTAGATTATTTAGTATGTCCTAAGGGGGCCCATGGAGTCCGTGTTGGATCGCTTAGATTGGTTTATTTCTCCGAGAATTGGGTGTGATTCATAATTTCATATGTAATAGCGTGGATGGGCTCCGGGAGAATATTGTTTTACCGCTGTTGTAAGGGTTGGCAGGAAATGGGTCTGATAACCCCAAAGTGAGTAATGGGTTGGGGGATGTGTTCGAAATCCAAGGGGTCACTCTCATGCCCGAGTGGGAGGTAGGCAAGGGAGATGGAGAGTTAAAGCTTTACCAAGTAGCCTATGTGCCTTGATGACTCGGGTAGTAGCAACATTACAGTAGGGGCCTACAGTTGTGTCAGCAGGTATCCTGTTCCGTCCTGAGGCTGGGGCCAGATCACCGCAGTCTACTGCCGCGTGCCGGCAGGTGAGCGGCGCTTTCCAGTACCTGTTGTTTTCCCGGGAGAGGGAGACCACCCAGGCCGTCTGCCTTCTGTGGGGCAGCTCTCCTCCGGCTACCGGTACTCTTCCGGGAGTTCTCCGGCACTGGTTCCTCGTCCCTGTTTAGGCGTCCTGTGAGAGGGCGCTGCACCAGGCCTTTTTTCCACCCTTGGTGTCCGGCGGGGCCTTCAGAGGAAGAAGCGTCCTACGAGCCCCGGACCCGTCGAGAGGGCGTCGGGTGTGTGTGCGTTGGGTGTCGTGCCCATCGCGGGGAGGAGTCAGACTGCGGGAAGCCACAGTCAGCGCCGGGGTGCAGAGTCTTCGGGGAGGGTGTTGGCCGCGGAGGAGCCACGGTCAGCGCCGGGGTGCAGAGTCTTCCGGGGAGGTGTCAGCCTGTGAGAGGCCACGTACAGCGCCGAGGACTGGAGCTTTCCGGGCCGGGATGGGTTGTCCCATGTTTGTGGTAGAAGGGGTGTAGCGTTAGGCAGTAGGGTTAGGGGTGTTAGCTACTGCCTCCTTTTAGGACGTAGTGGCCGGCACAGTGTAGGGTACTTGTCGTTGCCTCCCTTAGGGACGCAGCGACCAGTTTGGTAGTGGTCCCGGGTTAAAAGAGAAGGGTGAGTCCTGGGGAGAGGTGTGGGTGGTAGCAGTAGTTAAGAGATTAGAGTCCCTTTGGTAAATCCTTGTCCCTAGTAGTTAGTCACCACGTGTGCGGGCTATCGCTGTGTCCCCAGGTCACAGTGATATACCGCAACTGGTGTTTCAGGTTAGGTTAGGGTCTTCCAGGTCATTATAGTAGAGTAGGGTGAGTCAGCGGGAATTGGGATACTTGTGTGCAGTTGTGGATGTGCGTGGGTGGTGGCGCCATGGAGTGTGTGTGAAATAAAGAAGCGTGCGTGATTGTAAAACTGTGTTAGTGTGCTGTGTTGTCTGACCTAGTGTGTGATAGGCGTGGTAAGGGTGGTAGGGCCGTCCGGCTTAGCGACCGTGACACTTTGGTGGAGATGCGGGGTACCATAAGGGGTTCTGGGTAGGTGATAGGTAGCTAGGAGGGAGGTAAGGGGGGTGTTGTGTCCGGTGTGTACGTTGTGTGAAATGTAAGTGGGTGGTTGGTGGGAGCGTACCAGTACCCTGGGAGGTGGTACGTAGTGTCCCTGTTCACTTCAGGCAGCTTTCTAGTGGCATAGGGCGGGGCACTTGTGTTGGTGTGAATGGGTTGGCGCTACCGTGTGAGTGAGGTATGAATGGTCAATAAACATTGAGTGGTTGTTGGAAGTGTGAGTGATTACACCGTACAGTGTAGGTGAGGTACCGGAGGGTATCAGGTGTCTTTTGTGTCCCTTACATATGGTATACCCCAGTGAGTAGGTAGAGTGGTACCCGGCCCGTGACTGTGCACGCTGTGTGCTCGGATATCCTGTGGGGATTAAGGGCAGAGTAAGCCCAGGTGACTGTGTGTGGGAAGCACGAGGGTGCGCAGGGTTGTGACACTAAGGTGTGCTGGGAGTGCATATGGACTTGCGGGGTGCAAATGCACTGTGATCGTGTGGGTGCGGCCTACCAGAGACAGTGAGGCCTGTGACTGTGGGTAACTGGTGCGCATGCACAGTGGACGGTGGACACACGGTGTCACATGGTTCAGTCAGCGACCAGACAGTGCGTTGGTAGTATCGTATGGGTTGGAGCCCATGTGGGTATATGTATGAGGTATACAAGTGTGGGTGGAGTTATGCTTGGTGCGTGACTCATTGAGGGTATTGTGTACTTGTGCTGAGTTGCTTCAGGGGCTAGTGCGTAGTCAGGAACCTCCAGTTGCGCTCAGATCGCATACTGTCCGTTGCTAGCTCTGTGGTAGTAGGGGTACCCTATGTCTAAACACACCCGAGCCCATCCGCAGTACGACCCCGATAGTGTCATGGATCCACAGGCCCCTACGGCGGATACCAAACCTAAGGTTAGTGACCAGGGAGCGGGGGTGGATCAAGAACAGGGGGCGGGGGTTTATGCAAAGTTTGTCAAGTTGGGAGCGGCGATGGGTTTAGCTGGGGGAGACCTCGCCAAGTTCGTCACAGACTCAGTACGTAATGAGGATGAGAAGACGGCGAGAGAAGCAGAATTGGAGCTCCGGATGGAGGAGAAAGTGAGGCAGAAGATGAGGGATGAAGAGGAGAAAGCTGCTAGGCAGGGGAGCTAGAAATGAAGCAGAGGAAGATAGAAGAGGAGGAAGCTGCTAGGCAGAGGGAGCTAGAGATGCAGCAGAGGAAGATAGAAGAGGAGGAAGCTGCTAGGCAGAGGGAGCTAGAGATGCAGCAGAGGAAGATAGAAGAGGAGGAAGCTGCTAGGCAGAGGGAGCTAGAGATGCAGCAGAGGAAGATAGAAGAGGAGAAAGCTGATAGACAGAGGGAGCTAGAAATGAAGCAGAAGAAGATCGAAGAGGAGAAAGTGAGGCAGAAGTGAAGGATGAGAGGGAGCTAGAGATGCAGCAGAGGAAGATAGAAGAGGAGAAAGCTGATAGACAGAGGGAACTAGAGGTGAAGCAGAAGAAGATCGAAGATGAGAAAGCAGCGAGACAGATGGAATTGGAACTGCAGAGGAAGAAGATGGAGGAAGAAAGGGCAATAAGGGAAATAGAAGCTCAAGCACGGCAAGCCGAGTTAGATCTCAAGAGACGAAGGGATGAAGCCGAGTTAGAGGCAAGAGAGCGAGAGCTAATCATACAAGAGAGACAGGCCTTAGATGAAGCAGCGCATAGGAAACGCTTGATTGAGGTGGAGGAAACGAAGCATGTCCACCTTGAGCCGTTAGGAGAGAACGACGACGTGGACGCTTTCATCGCCCAATTTGAGCGTGTAGCCCAGATGTGCAAGTGGAGCAAGACCTCATGGCCCACACGTCTGATGTCTCTGCTGAGAGGGAAGGCTAGAGAAGCGGTGATGCGGTTAAGTGCGGATGAGTTAGGCGACTATGATCAGATAAAGAGCGCCCTGTTAAGCCACTTCAGGCTAGATGCTGAGGCCTACCGGGAAAAGTTCAGAAGCATCAAGAAGGACGCTGCTGAGACTTTCGGCCAGATGCTGGGAAGGATGAAGCGGTGGTTTTCCCTCTGGTGTGCAGCAGCGGGCAAGGATGAGAGTGTGGCAGAGGACGTAAAGGATCTGCTGTTCCAAGAACAGTTTTATCAGCTATTGTCTCCCGAGTTCACAATTGAGGTGCGGAAGACATGCCCGAAAACTGTGGAACAACTTACAACAGAAGCTACTGTTTTGGCAGAGGCCAAAAGACTGGGGAGGAAGGCGAGACAAGACCGAACAGTTAACCAGCCCAACCTGGGTAATACACGTGAAACAGCAGGGAGCCAGCCCGCAGGGAGGTCCCAACAAAGTGATGGTGCACTACAGCAGCTGAACAGGAGATCAGAAGGGCCTAGATCGACCATAGTTTGTTTCAACTGCAAGAAGCCAGGCCACATCGCTAGGAAATGCCCTGAGCCCCATTCTGTTGGAGCTGTTCATTGTTGTGACCAGCCCAAGCTCGAGTGGTCCCTACGTTGTGTTGCCCATGCGCTGAGCAGCGGTACGAGCCTGCGTGCATCGTAGAAGTTAACGGGTCTCCGGCCAATGGATTACGGGACACTGGTGCCGGACACACCGTAGTGGCTAAGTGGTTAGTACCGGCAGATGCGTACACAGGAGAGACAGTCCCAGTAGTGTTGGCTGAGTCCAGATGTAGGTCTGTGTTACCTGTGGCGGTAATAGAGTTGAAGTCACCATTCATCGCAGGGAAGTTGGAGGTTTTGGTCATGAATAGCCCTGTGCAGGAAGTCCTGATCGGAAACTTCGCAAAGAGAGTAGGAGATCCCGGTTGGACACGTGTGCCTGTATACGCAGACCCGGCGTTGGTAGGGGCAGTGCAGACACCGCGCGCAGAGAGCCAGGGAGCAGCAAGAACCTGTACCACTGCCCGTTGAGGAATGTATTTTGAACACCTCTACCCAGCAGTTAATTCAGATGCAGGACCAGGATGAAACCTTGAGGAAGGCTCGGAGTGCGGGTGAAGCAGGGACGCACTTCCACACCAAGTTTGGACGAGTTGAGTACGCGCGGAAGTCTGGTGTACTGGTCCGGCGTTGTGAGGGTCCCAAGGACGTAGCGAGTCAGATCTGCGTCCCAGCAGAACTACGGACCACGGTGATGAAGCTAGGCCACGACGTACCCATGTCTGGACACTTAGGTACCACCCGAACCAAGGAGCGAGTTGGTCGCCATTTCTATTGGCCAGGCATGCATGCTGACATTCGTCGGTACTGCCAGTCATGCTTCCAGTGTCAGCGTACTGTGGACAAGGGAAGAGTCTCAAGAGTTCCCCTTGTAAGGATGCCACTGATGCGCAGGCCCATGCAGATACTGAGAGATCGGTGGTTGCAACCCGAAAGACAAGAGCTCCGCACAGCGGCAGAGTACGTCATTAACTTAAGGAACAAGGTAGCTGAGACGTGTGAGTTGGCAAAGAAGAACTTGGCAACAGCAGCTTGCACGTACAAGCGACATTTTCATTTGAGGGCAAAACCCAGGAAGATAGCCGTAGGGTCTAGAGTACTAGTGGGAGAATCACAAGGTGGGCACTGCAGCTGCAGCCATTTCAGTTTACGGTGCAGGCAGTGTCTGGAAAGGACAATGTGGCGGCAGACTTCTTGAGTCGCTTGCC
>JAMYXO010005117.1:10000-16093 GCA_033310375.1 Conus canariensis | reverse complement strand
CAATGTTGTTGTAAAGGCATTTATTGCTTAGGGGGCACTGCTCCTTTTTGATGCAGTTGCAAGATTTCCTTTCTTCACCCTTCTTTGCTGTGTTGGTTTTCATTTTGTTAGATGCGTCAGTTAAATTTTTGAGGTTGGGCATACATGAATACGATAGTTTGACGGTGTTTTTGTTGAATATTTTATGTAGTTTGTGTTCTTTTGGGAAGGAAGTTGTTAAAATTTTAAAGAATTCTTTCCCTATGTTTGTTTTGAGTTTCCCTTCGTATGGTGGGTTGTACCATATAATTTTTCTCTTCCTGTTTTTCTTGTTTCTATTTGAGTTGTTGTCTTGGTTGTATTGTAGTTTGTAGTTGTACCCACTTTTTTGCAGTGCTTCTTGGTATTCTACTGCTGCTATGTTGAATACTCTTTCGTTGCATATATATATATATATATATATATATATCCAGATAAAATATCACAAAATTCATGTATTTTTAGGTCAGCTTTGCTCATGTCAACTTGGCATAAGAGTACATTAAAATTTGGCCGCTTACCAAGAGATCAACAGGTTGCAAACTGTGACGTCATAGAATGTATATTTCAGTCTATACCAATAAGAATGCTATTTGGTTATGGTATCTATTTGGTTATTTGTATTTGTATTGGATTCTTTTCTCTTGTTCAGTTACATGTACACCCCGCTTCAGTAAGTTCCTAGGCCTTCATCTGTATCAATTTTGCGTCTTTTGGCTCTCTCGGATAAATTTTGAGTCTTTTCGCTCTCTCTCCCCCTCTCTCTCTGTCTCTCTGTCTCTGTCTCTGTCTCTCTCTCTCTCTCTCTCTCTCTCTCTCTCTCTCTCTCTCCCCCCCCCCCCCCCCCGTGCGCGCGTGTGTGTGTGTGTTTGTGTGTGTGCGTGCGTGCGTGTGTGTGCGTGCGTGCGTGCGTGTGTGTGTGTGTGTGTGTGTGTGTGTGTGTGTGTGTGTGTGTCATCATTCAGAATCGAGCTTAGCAAATTCTTTTCAATATGGGCAGGAGCTGTTTTAAAGCAAGATAAGTGACGGGCTAAAGATTGGCCGGACGGAATTAGTTCCTGGGGAGCGCTACGGTAGCCGGACGGGTCTGGCCTTGATACCCTGGAATAGGCCAGAGTACAGTCAGCTTGCCTTCTATTTATGCTGTTGTGCACGCCCAAGTCACCGAGTGTCCGTATCGATAGAGGTGTGTGTCATCGACGCCACGTGTGCACAGCTGCACGTGGCAGCGGCGCTACGAAGCGTTAAGTCTACGGTCATTAGCGATACCTATTAAAAATGTTAAGTGCAATGACCATTACCTTTAGGGTCAAAAGTACTAGGTATCGGTATCCCTAACTGTTGGTCTCTAGCGCTGCATGTCAGTAGCACTTCATCTTACTAGTCTGTCCGTGTGAAAATATCCTCTCTCTCTCTCTCTGTCTCTGTCTCTCTCTCTCTCTCTCTCTCTCTCTCTCTCTCTCTCTCTCTCTCTCTCTCTCTCTCTCGTAAATATGGTGTATTTCCTGGGTAAAAGTCATCAGGCCTACAATTATCGCCGTTGTCAAATGTATATTACTTATACTTAATATCTCTCTCTCTCTCTCTCTCTCTCTCTCTCTCTCTCTCTCTCTCTCTCTCTCTCTCTCTCTCTCTCTCTCTGGGGGTGCCAGAAAAATGGCGGTGGTAAGTCTGTGTGCATGAAAAGCTCCGTCGTGTTTGATTCCCTTGTGTGGTGAATTGAAACAGTATACCAGTGTCAGCATCCGCAGTGGAGTGTACAAGTGAGCCAGTCTGTGCACAAAAAAAAAAGATAGAAAGCATATATAAACGTACTCCCAGTTTATCTTGAATAAGTGATAACCTTTCTGTATACCAAATTTCATTCAAATCCACCAATATATAAACAATAACGGCAAAACAACAGTTTTAACGGTTATATAACCGATGTACACTTTTGAAACTGGTATTTCAGTCCTCACTGGGCTAAAGCCTGTGTACATACCAAATTTCATCCAAATCGGACAATATGTCAAGAATAACGGCTTTTAACGGTCAAGTTTTGAAACACTATATAGAAGTGCCATTTGTGTGTGATAACCTTTCTATTTACCAAATTTGATTAAAATCCACCTATTTATAAGATATAACGGCAAAATAATGGTCTTTAACGGTTGTTTACTCGATTTTTCAGCATTACATCACTTGCATACGGAAAGAGGTTCCGATTTGTCACAAGATCATCCAAACCGCTTATAAATCGGCCAAGTATTTTCTGAGATATTCCATAAAGAAGAAAAACCGTTTTGAGCCATTATAACCGTTAATAACGGCTATTTTGGTAAAATAAAACATCGGGCATCATTCGTGACCCATAATGAACATACCTACAAATTTTCAGAAAGATCGGCTCAGAAGTTTTGTCTGGAGCGAGCGGAACACATTTTGACCATGGACAGACATTCAGACACACAGACAGCATTTCTTCGTTCCCATTGTACTGTACTCCTTGTTCTATAAGAACTGGGAGCACAAAAAGAGACTGATTTGTCGTTGTAAGGGGCCAGAATCGGCATTGTTTGCGGCAGAGTGACAAGTGTGAAACTGTGTCATCATTCATGCTGAGGGCGGGAAAGTGATGAAGTGGATGCGACACTGTCAGTCTGGAGTGTTGTCTCCATTGTGTGCTGTGGTTCTGGGCAGTGCTGGCTGTGGCACTCTGTCCGTGAAATTGCAGACAAACTGTGCATTTGTGAAACAGGTGATGTCAGCTTTTTGCAACAGGTGCCGAGAAGAACAGTGGTGGATATTTCCGACGTATTCGATTCGAGCAAATCTGAGATACCAGGTCACTGTGACATACATGGGCCCGGTATTCTTGTGTTGTGCTGTGTCGCCAACGTTGGATTTACACTTCACAAACTGCTACTGAGTGGTGATACAGAGGAGAACGCAGGCCCGGATTTCCATTAAAAAAAAGTGATGGACGAAACATAAGGTCAACATAGCCCAAATACCAACAAAAGTTAACAGTACCATTTGCCCTGAGCAGCGGAAGTCCTGTCAGCTCTCAGAGAGCAAAGACAAGAGTTGAAACAGGGCAGAGGACAGCAGAGACAGCAGAATTTAATCATCAGTAGCGAACTGTTCGATATTAAATCAGAATTAGGAGTAGTCTCTGAGAAATGTACAGCGATCAATGATCGCTGTGGCTAAGTGGAAGCGGAGCAAAACAGACTGTCAGTTGCTGTGGAAAGCATGCCCGTTGGTCTGGATCAGCTGTGTGACAGGATGGCAGAGGTTTGGAAGGAGACAAATAATTTGCCAGCAATAGTGACTGATTTAGAGCCTCAAATAATGCAGATGACAGAAGAGCTCGACAGACTCGAAACCTTTTCGGGACGAGATAATCTACTTTTCTTTAATGATGATGATGATGATGATGATGATTATGATGATGATGATGATGATGATGATGATTGTGACACTAACGTTAGTTTAGAAAATGTGAATACAAATGTTTAAAAAAACAAAAAAAAAAAAAAACTTTTTGTTCGCTATTCCCAAGATATATTTGTGAATAGGTTTGGAAAATCTTTGTCGGATTTATGTTTCACGTTTGAGCTTAAAATTGTGAATGGAACGTGTGGGGACGCTTTCAACTGAGAATTTCCCCCTGTGTCACCTAATGGTTGCGATGTTATATATTATTTTATTGTATCACAAGACTTGGTCAAAAATCGCAGAATGAAAGCTGGACTATCTGTTCCCTTGGTATCTGCCATTGGAAATGAAATGGAAAAATGTCCAGATTGACAAGAAAGAAGACTGTCCAACAATTTGCGAAGTAAAACACAAATATGGTCGGAAGAATGTACAAAAACCCATAGTAAGGAACTAAAGTCAGATGAGTTTAAACAGTGTATTGATAGAGCTTTACAATTCCTTAACATTGATGTGAAGACATGCTTAGCGTCATTTGTGAGTGCCTTTTGCAGTGATGCTGGTTGTATGGTGAGATCTGTGGGGGAAGGAAGAGAGAAGTAAATGACAGGTTTGATAGTCAGTGTGAAAAAAAAGAAAAGAAAAGATGCTTGAAACAAAATATCAAAGAGCTAAGTCAAACGAATTGGAAAAGGAACGTAAATCAATTTGTGTTTAAGAAAGACAAGAATACACAATAATGAAAAGAGAGAAGGATAAAGAATTCCATGAGAAACGCTTGCTAAGGTAAGAGCATCTGTTCACGACTCCAAACTATATTGATCAACAATTAGATCTGTTAGTATAAAACTTGTCATCTAAAACGACATAAGCTCAAAACAGTGATGCGATCACCTTTTTAAAGCATTTAATTATTTCAACGACGACTCCGAAGACTCAAATGTAGAAGTGGATAATAGAGATCTATATACAGAAGAGCCATTATTCAATAATCAGATAGCAAGCAATGAGTTTATACGCAGCATAAATCATAGTAAGCTTGGCAAAAGCGCGGAACCTGATAAAGTAGTGTGTGAAATGTTCAAATGTGCCACCTTAGTTGTTATTGCTTTCATGGCTATTAATTCATTTATCCATCAGCTTTAAATCATGCGCAGTGTGGTCTCAAAACTTTGTGGATGTGGTGTAGTGTATATGGACTAGTCCGCACGCTGTAATGCCTCCTTGATGGAACTGAAACTGAAACTGTGACTTGGGTTTTTTTTTTGGTTTTGTTTTGTTTTTTGCGAAGTACTGTAAAAAAAAAAAAAAAAAAAAAAGAGAGAGAGAGAAAAGTCTTGTTGAATGATATATTGGCCAAATGTTACGAGGAAATGTCAAAACTCCCTCGCACCAAAAGAAGTGAGGCACAGATAGAAAGGAGAAAAAAATCCGTGGGAGAAATGTAAAACTGAGTTCTGGTTTGTTTTATTGAAAAGGAGTCACCTGGGTGGTTGTGTGCAGAGCACATGATTGTATGCATGTGAGTGTGTGCGTGGAGACTGTTGTGTGACAATTACATATTTACATTATATGCTTTAGTACAAAAACACTTCTTTTAAAAATGAAAAAAAATCGTATGCTGCTTTTGTTGATTTCCAGAAAACTTTTGATTCTGTGAACAGGAATATTTTGTGGAAGAGTTTAATTAAGGAAAAATGGTGTGAACTGGAAGTTGCATGCAGCTGTGCAAGGAGTGTATGATTCTGTACTTGAATGTATTCGTGAAAAAGATGCTTATTCAGATTATTTCAATTGCTCACACGGTGTGAAACAAGGATATCTGATCCGTCTCCAGTTATTTGCATTTTTCATCAGTGAGCTTGCTGTTTATATGTGAGAAACTGGGAAGCATGGAACTCAAATGTTAGCAGGGGCTACTGAGCAATTTTTAATGCTGTTTGCTGATATTGTTGTTCTTCTTCCAGATACACCTGTTGGTTTGCAGAACCAGGTAGACGTTTTCAAAAGGTATCACATACATTGCAACTGGCAGTGAATCTGAGTAAAATTAATATCGTGGTTTTTGAAAATGGTGGGCATTTAGCACAACATGAAAGATGATTTAAAGTGATGAATAGCTATAGATATGTAGGGATGTTTTTCACTACGAATTTAAATAGATGTTGGCTGGACATGTTAGAAAGGGAGAGGAGTCATTGACATAGTGAGAACAAGGAAAAGATTTAATTCAGCTGATGGAACTTTGTTTTGGAAATTAGTCGATACCCAGATATAATCAATTATAACGTACGCGTCAGAGGTATGGGGTCTGTTAGAAAACGCCCTTATGGAAAAAAGTTCACACTTACGCAGTGTGACGGACCATTTTTGTCCGTCCCAAATTGTGGGGGACAGTTTCTGAGATGGCGTAAGTTTACCTGTTCACCTATTTACCTGTTTACCTGACAGCCACTCACCCGCGTTTTGTTGTCAGTCAGGTGAGCGAGGATTTCCTTTCGGTCTCTGTAGATTTGCCGGCCTGGAAACATCCCCACGGTGCCGAAGAGAGACTCCCAGCTTAGTTTTGGTGGTGATCAGATATGTGTGACTAGTTAAATGGAGGTTAGGGTTAGTACTAATGGACTGTTTTTTTCCCACAGGTGGTTATGA
>JAMYXO010005117.1:0-5000 GCA_033310375.1 Conus canariensis | reverse complement strand
GATAGATAGATAGATAGATAGATAGATAAACAGACAGACAGGCATAATGTAGTGGGAAACAAGTCCACGCTAACAGTCCCTTTGTTATTAGAATCAAGCAAAGGCAATCCTCGTGGCACTGACTTTGTATCATAGCAGTGAGTCTTGATTTTCTGCAGTCAGCTGCAGACTTACTCAGACTTAGATGCTCCCGCGTCTTGCGACGCATGAGGCAGTCAAGGCGCTCCACTGTGCACGGTCCTCAGCCAGTTTGGTAGTGTCACTCCATCCTCTGTCAGCGAGTCTGAGGTCTCTCTCCACTGTCTGTCGCCAGCTCATCCTGGGTCGTTCTCTTTTTCTCTGGCCTGCTAGGGTCCATTTAATGGCTTGGTTTGCAGGTCTTAAAGATGGTAATCTTAAGACATGACCCAGGTAGTGGAGGCGCCGTCTGCAGACGATGGTTGACACGGGGAGCTGTTTGGACCTCTCTCTCCCTGACGTCTTCATTTGGTATATAGTCTGACCATTTGATGCCCAAGATCTTACGCTGGCACTTAGTATCAAAAGCGTCGAGTTTCTTCTCCAGGGTGGTCTTCATTTGCCAGGTTTCACAGCCATATAACAGTGTTGAAATCACACTGGAGTTATAAAATTTCAGTTTGATTCTAAGGGAGAATTTCTTGCTGTTCCATATTTTGTTCAGCTGATTGAATGCTGAGGGCGCACGCCAAAAGTTAAAGCGCCAAGGCCTTTCTTAAGGAGTCAAGTATTTATAGACTGGCGCAACTGGATTGTTTTGATAATTTGTATCGTGTCTAAAAGTTGATTCTCCTCATTTTCTTTTATATGGTCATCAAGGTACAATCCAGGTGGTTCCAAGCAGGCAGATTTAAATCAAAGGAATGGGATTATTTTGTGCTCTTGAAGCTGTCGCAAAGATAGGATCACGGGTGAGTGCAAAGGCCTGAAATGTGTGTCAACAAGGGGAAAGGTCATGTATTTGAAGATTGTTTGTGATTTTGTTGGTGACGATTCCCCCCAAAACAAGGGAAATAAGTGGTGGGGAGTTGTTCTTTTGATAAGTATCAGCTTAGCATTAAATGCTGGCTCAGATTATGGTAGGCCTCAAAAAATCTTACATGAATGACATAGTGTTTTAGAGCAAAATCCTAATTGTGGCGTGAGGCCTGCAGGTGCGTTCTCTGTCTTTACAGGTGGACAGCTGGCACATGTAGCCGACAGACGGAGACACCCGGAGAAAGGAAGACGACGATGGAACGGAAAAAGAGAACAGTACTGACATGTGTATTGCTGGCATGTATCGGCATCATCGTCGTTGTGCTGCAGCACAGAACAGCTCTGCCATTGCACAGGTCAGTACTGATGTCATTCCTGTCTGCTTGATAGCGGTGGGTACCAGTATGCAGCATCGTATCGGCATGTTATCCATGGAACAGTAGTTTGCATCGTCACACTGTTATCGATGGAACAGTAGTTTGCATCGTCACACTGTTATCGATGGAACAGTAGTTTGCATCATCACACTGTTTGTTGCGAACTGAACGGTCACACTATGCAAGCTTGGTCCACGGTTTGTCAATACACGCGAATTCAGGTGCACGGAAACTGTATGCATGCTCAACTATGTAAATGGAGACTGTGTAATTTACCGCTTTGCGAAAGATGAAGCCAACTTCTTAGCTGAGGATGGACAACGTAGTAGCACAGGCAACTAAACAGAGGTCCATGCACCCATCTCTGAGTGGTTGTGGGTCTATGACACCTGCCGTCGCCATTTTCGGGTTGTTGTCTTTTTTTGTTTGTTTCTTTGTTTGTTTTTGTCCTGGAACCAAGTTTACAGTTAAACTGATCAGCACTACACAGCTCTCGTTGTTTCATCATATATCTACTTCGACAGCAACGAAAGTCAGCTTTCTTATAGTTTTTTTTCTTACAATGTACTTACCGTTGATTGTATTGGATCCTCTCCAACTATTCTGGCGCACGTGAAATACAATACCTAAAGAGCCTACGATACTGAAACCCCGCACAGATGAACGTTAGTATCAAAGCACACATTACAAGTGACAGACTCATTGTGACTTTAAGTTACTTACCATGATCTGCGCTTCACTTCACTGCTTTGAGATATTAAATAGATGTTTCTGCAACGTCTGCATGTTTTCAGACCAGAGTGATGCACAACATGGTAGGCTGTACGCCTGCAGAAATGCTTTGCAGACGATCAGTTCAACATGGCGGCTGCAAATAACGTTATTTCAGCTGCCGACCATTGTGGAATTGAGTGTGTTCCGAAAAAAAAATGCGAAGCCTGTTGTCAAATTCTTCAATAGCGTCAGTAAGTCCAACGGTATTCACTTCAATATTTTCACAAAGTTCGGCCAATCTTCCGTTACAACGAGTAACCCAACCACGGGCCGCCAAACATGCTCGGACAGCAGCTTTCAACTGACTGGACGACAACATGTTCGTATCGACGAAAACGAACGAAACACAATGGACGAAAGTTCAATAGCATACCTCCTGGGACCGTTAGCCGCAAACACAAATAGCAGCAGTTTACAGACACCACTTCACATTTCTCCCGGGTTCCGGCACCAATTATGTTCCGAAAACTATGGAACATATACAAACCACACAGCAGGGGGTTCGTAAAAGAGACTTGAAGCCATCAACGGTCGTTCATAACTCATTTATTTCTGATCTTCTACATGGGAGAGCTTGAAAAAAGACTGGTCACTATACGGAGATGCAAAACATCCAAAACAGTTAACGTAATCTTCAACAGAGTGTATGAGTCTCTATTTAGCGACATGTGGCAGCAACACGTCTCCCTCCCCTGCATGCTTCTGGTTTCTTGTCATACTCAGCACTGTTACCGTGGAACAATGGTCTAGAGAGTCTGGAAAGGAACATGTGCCTGAAAGGAAAATGTGCCTGGAAAGGAAAATGTGCCTGAAAGGAAAATGTGCCTGAAAGGAAAATGTGCCTGGAAAGGAAAATGTGCCTGGAAAGGAAATGTGCCTGGAAAGGAACATGTGCCTGGAAAGGAAAATGTGCCTGGAAAGGAAAATGTGCCTGGAAAGGAAAATGTGCCTGGAAAGGAAAATGTGCCTGGAAAGGAACATGTGCCTGGAAGGGAAACCAATTACAGGAAAGGGGCGTCATGGAATTGTTGTGTGACGTACATACATGTACCCTTTTCACGAAATGGCTGCACAGATGCATCATCTGTGTTATTAATACCAAAGACAAGAGCAACAATACTTTTAAAATTAGAACTCTCTTTAAGTTTGATAAACATGAACGAAATCAAGTAAGAACATGCTCACTACCCTTTCTGTGACCACTCTGCACGAAAAAAAACCCTGCCATTTTCTCTCTCCCTCTTCAAACTCTATCTCTTTAATCCTCCCCCCCCCCCCCCTTCCCAACAGGTATTGCCTCCAATCTAATCAACACTTGCTTGAAACTCTCTCTCTCTCTCTCTCTCTCTCTCTCTCTCTCTCTCATCTCTCTCTCTCTCTCTCTCTCTCTCTTCTCTCTCTCTCTCTCTCTCTCTCTCTTAGCGATCAGTGGCTCAGTTATCGATCCGTATACCGGTACACTCAGACCAGTACAGGCAGTCCGTATCTTCTCAATGCCTATCGCTACTTTCAGTATTGCCAACTCGTACCACTTCCAGTCCTGCCTGTCCTTGTAGTAGTAGTAGTAGTAGTGGTAGTAGTAGTAGTAGTAGTAGTATGACCAGTGGCGTCGGAACCGGTGGGTGAGTGTTGGGGGGGGGGGGGGGGGGGGGGGCAATGATCTTTTGGATCTCTCAAAGTTTTGAACTCTAAAGATATGGACGGCATGTTATGGTTCATCCCCCTCCCCTCCTCCCGTCACCGCTGTCATATGAAATTCCAACATTCTGGGGGGGGGGGGGGGGATCTGGAAAAATGAGTGCCTTCTGCCCCCCCCCCCCCCCCCCCCACCTCTCCTTCCCGTGCTCTGCTGTTACAAGAATTAGGACACACACCCACACAACCATTTTTGTGAACAGTCGGAGGATATCTGCCCCCGCTACCAATATCCGGTATCACCATCACCCAGCCACTCCCAACTTTCTAAACAGAGAAATGGTAGACTACGGCGATGTTAATGTCAGGTCAGACTACGGCGATGTTAATGTCAGGTCAGACTACGGCGATGTTAATGTCAGGTCAGACTACGGCGATGTTAATGTCAGGTCAGACTACGGCGATGTTAATGTCAGGTCAGACTACGGCGATGTTAATGTCAGGTCAGACTACGGCGATGTTAATGTCAGGTCAGGCTTTCTCCCTCCCTCTTCCATCCCCATACTGGGTTTGCGATTAGCGCAACTGAGCAAACCGGGAGAACCGCACAGTAGGGTTTCATCCACTTAATGGATCAGTCTCTGGCAGTGTTGCACAAATTTCCTGACCAACACTGCAGGTGTCTGCATCTCTCGGGCCTGTTTGATGTCGCGATTTATCATAGAAATAAGCGTAGAGTGCAGACGTATCATGAGACTGGGACCACACAGTCGAGTTTCATTCACTTCATGGATGATTCATCCACTTAATGGATGCGTCTCTGGGAGTGTTACTCTAATTTCCTGACCACCACTGCGGGTGTCTGCATCTCTGAGGCCTGGTTGACGCCGCAATTCATCACAAAAGTATGCGCGGACTGCAGACCTTTCATGCAGTCTCAGATCAGTGTGGGAGTCCGTGGCATCATCTTTATCATCCTCATTCTTATCGGTCCGCATTGGAAAAAAAATTAGCGTCACGTTTTTTTGTGTGTTTTTTTTCTCTGTCAATGCATAGTGCAATGAAGGAAATACCCATAATGCAGATCAGGGTGGACAGGCCTGACTTTTCCAGACACATTGAAGCTCTGTGCTTGCCTGCATCCATTTATAATCTCACCATTGACAGCATCCAGGAAGTTTGTGGTTCAAAGGGTCTCAACCCTGAATGAAAACAAAA
>JAMYXO010005116.1:0-16093 GCA_033310375.1 Conus canariensis | reverse complement strand
CCCAAAACCTCCTCGGGAAATGCAAAACACTGGCAGGCCCCTTGGCATATTGCAAAAACACGTCTGGAAACCTCCCGGCAATGTGCAGAAGAACACGTGGCAAATAGACCTCCTCTGTGCATGATGTGCTAAAAACACGTGCTAGGAGACCTCCTCTGTGCATGATGTGCTAAAAACACGTGGCTGATAGACCTCCTCTGTGCATGATGTGCTAAAGAACACGTGGCTGGAATAGACCTCCTCTGTGCATGATGTGCTAGAAGAACACGTGGCTGGATAGACCTCCTCTGTGCATGATGTGCTAGAAGAACACGTGGCTAGTGAGACCTCCTCTGTGCATGATGTCTAGAACACGTGGCTAGAGAGACCTCCTCTGTGCATGATGTGCTAGAAGAACACGTGGCTAGTGAGACCTCCTCTGTGCATGATGTGCTAGAAGAACACGTGGCTAGTGAGACCTCCTCTGTGCATGATGGCTAGAAGAACACGTGGCTAGTGAGACCTCCTCTGTGCATGATGTTGCTAGAACACGTGGCTAGAGAGACCTCCTCTGTGCATGAGTGCTAGAACACGTGGCTAGAGAGACCTCCTCTGTGCATGATGTGCTAGAACACGGGCTAGAGAGACCTCCTCTATGCATATGTGCTAGAAGAGAGGGTGCCACAATGAACTTTAGTTTGACTTTGGTGCCCATGCCTGTTTTAGTATAGAAACAAACACGTAGGAATCAATCTCTCTCTGTCTGTCTGTCTGTCCTGCACTCTCTCTCTCTCTCTCTCTCTCTCCCTCTCTCAGTCTCCCTCTCCGACTCTCTCTCTCTCCCTCTCTCTCCGATTTGTGTGTCTCTATCTCTTTGACTCTCTCTCTCTCTCTCCTTTCTCTCTCCTCTCTCTCTCTCTCTCTCTCTCTCTGTTGTATTGTGTATCTCTGTCTCTCTGACTCTCTCTCGCTCTGTATTTTGTATCTCTCTCTCTGTCTCTGTCTGTCTGTCCGTCTGGTCTGCTGTCTGTCTCTCTCTATCTCTCTCTCTCTCCTCTCTCTCCTTCTCTCTCCCCCTTGTGTATTTGTGTCACTCTGACTTTCACTATGTCTCTCTATTTGTGTATCTCTATCTCTCTGACTCTTCTCTCCTCCTCCATCTCCCCTTCTCTCTCTCTCCCCTCTCCCTCTCTCTGTATTTGTGTATCTCTCCCCTCTCTCTCTCTCTCTCTCTCTCCTGTAATTGTGTATCTCTGTCTCTCTGTCTCTGTATTTGTGTATCTCTGTCTCCCCTGACTCTCTCTCTCTCTCTGTATTTGTGTATCTCTGTCTCTCTGTCTCTGTATTTGTGCATCTCTGTCTGTCTGTCTCTGATTTGTGTATATCTATCTCTCTGACTCTCTCTCTCTCTCTCTCTCTCTCTCTCTCTCTCTCTGTATTTGTGTATCTCTGTCTCTCTGACTCTCTCCTCTCTCTGTATTTGTGTAAAATCTCTCTGACTCTCTCCCTCTCTCTCTGTATTTGTGTATCTCTGTCTCTCTCTGTGTATTTGTGTACTCTGTCTCTCTCCTGTAATTGTGTATCTCTGTCTCTCTGAAATCTGTATTTGTGTATTTTTATCTCTCTGACTCTCTCCCCTCTCTCTCTCCCCTCTCTCTCTCTGTATTTGTGTATCTCTGTCTCTCTCTGTATTTGTGTCATCTCTCTCTCTCTCTTATTTGTGTTATCTCTATCTCTCTGACTCTCTCTCTCTCTCTCTCTTTTCTTTTTATTTTTTTTTTGTATATCTGTCTCTCTGACTCTCTCTTCTCTTCTCTCTCTCTCTCTCTCCTCTCCTGTTTTTTGTGTTATCTCTCTGATCTTCTCTTGACCAAATGGCGGACTGAAGATCGGTGAACTGTTAACCGTCTTCAATATTTTTTTGAATTTCACTGGCTATAATGTCACAACAGTTATAATTAGTGTACGGGAAATGTATGATTGTTCCCCTTGAATAAGGAGTGTACCGTCCCCATCGACCTTGGGCAAACATTGACAAAAAACACCATTGAAACTTTTGGGCGCCTTGTATCATCAGTTGAAAATCCAAAAAAAATTTCAAATAAAATCGAATATTTTCAAAACATTTTTATCACACACATGCTCTGCCATCACATCACAAAATGCAAAATAACTGATCGCGCATCCAACGGCTTGAATATGAAAAGGCTTGTCAAGTTGATGATAGTCATGTAGATTTACATTGCCAAGCAAATCGCATGAATAAAGAATAAGAATTATGCTGATTTAACGAACATCAGTTCCAAGTTACAAAAGTGAATCTCTCAATACATTAACAATACTATAAATAAGTCTAGCACTACAAATCCAAACATCGCCTACCTCAGGCAAATCTTCCCGAAATGGTTGTGGAATTCTGGCTGATGCTGCCGCTCTGGCCCACACCAACCCCATGACCTTGGCCTGTCCGTAGACCCCCCTCCCCCCCCCCCGCCCCCCCCCCCCCCCCCCATTTATGAGTGAAATTTTATACTATTTGTTCATTTTAAAATTTTATGGCATATGTTACCCCGCTGTAACCAGTTATTTCAGATATACGAGCGTTACACTATAGTAACCCTACCGATGGTGATTATTCAGGGGTGGGTTATTTTAAGTCTCTTAAATCACATTTTCTTAAGTATTTGTATCAAATTTGTACCAAACTAAAGAATACTGAAAAGGCTATCTGCTCATGGACATTTCACAACCATACAAGGAATGCGGAACATGTTTCTTTACGAACAAAATTTAAAATGCATATGAAAACAACAGTACGATACAAAAACAACTTGTCAATGGTAATGACATGTCTCTGAGTACAGATAAAAAAAAAACCTTTCACCCTAATTCATTGCTGATGTCACAGCCATCTTGAAAGACAGCATCAGCCAAGCTGCCAAGCTGAGGTGGACTAGTTTTGTGTACTCGAAGAGCACGTTGTAGTGTTTGCCAGCAAACACTTGCTCCATTGACCCACTCGCACAGACAGCAGACTGAATGACTATTCCAGCAAGACCAGTTCCCCTCATCAGTTTGCCAACAGCGCAAGGAAAGAGCAGATTGTATGGAAGCTTCCTAGTCTGACAAAGATGTCTTGGAAAGATTGTTCTGCCACACCAAGTTGTATGCTTTCCTTGCTACTGCTAAGTCAAATGTAACTAATGTTATACCTTGCCCCACTTGCTTTGCTGCTGCCTGTGACACTTTGAGGACATGCTGGACTGTGAATTTTCTGTGATGGGGTGTGGATGGGTGGCATGTAGTCAACAGTAGACTGCATCCTTTCTATCCCTTCTTCTCCGTGAGAGACACCCATCCTCCCCATCCAGGCACCAGTTGATTTCCATCTTTGGCCTCCAATCTGGAGAAAACCCACCAAAAGTCAACAACTTTAGCTTTGTAGACTGCCTCTGGGTTTGAGAAATGAGTGTCGACAACATTCAAGTTGGGTTCTGCCTTTTCTTTTTGCAAAGCAGGGTGGTACGTGTTTCTTGGTTCAGACTACATGGAGCATTGGTGGTTTGAGGAGCAGAGATAGTTCTGTTCGAGAAGGAACTGTGTCATGCACTGTGTCTCCTGGTCACCTCTTGAATAACTATGCCATGAGTGGAGTGGGTGGTGTCAGCTCCTGAAAGGGTTTCTTCGTTCAGGTCAAAGTTACCCAGCAGAAATGAATCACTTGTTCTGTTCCAAACTCACCGTTGACGGCAGAAGACTAGCACACTGATGTACAGAGTTGCCATAGCAGTCTCAAGTCTACAATTGTTTTGTATCCAGCAACGTGCTCAAAATGATTCAAGAGACTTAGAACTTCAGAGCTACCAGTAACATGTCTGATAGACAATTCCAAGTAGAAGATGTTTGGCATTTTCCACTTTCCCCCTGTCAAAGAGTATGTCCTGGCCGATGGAGGATGCTAATCTGGTGTTTTGTTTTGCTCCACACTACTTGTTTTTCAGACAGCAGGTTTTGGAGAAAGTCTGTGAGAATAGCTGGAGGATGGACAGCATCAGACTGAAGGTACTCTGTAGATGGAGGCCATGGCATGTCAGGTGCAGCTCTAAAAGCATCCAAGATGTGTCGACGAAGGACATATTGCAGACTCTCAAGTCGCCTTTCTTCTGAAGCTGCTGACACAAACGCTGTCTCAACTGCCTGACCTCGGGCAAGTTTTGTCACAATAAACAAGTTCACTGCGATGGTTTGGAGCCCAAATTTTTATTCTGAAGCCAAAATATTTCATTATCTTTTCTGTCATTTGTAAGTCTTGTATCCTGGGTTGTAGAAGTCAGGGGAATGTTGTTGCATGTATCCACGGTACTTCTCTCTCAGCATGGTCAATTCTCTCCACCTGCGCACCTCTGATCAAGGCATTTTCAACGTACTCACATATGTACTCAAATGCCCTCTCATGTGCCTGTAGCGCTCAACAGATGTCTGGCCTGTGGATGTTTCAGCATGCCTGCCTTCAGATCTCACATAGTCTTTCCTGCAACCCTCATGATAGTGAGCTTCACGTGCTACCAGATCTACATCTTGATAATGAGTGAAAATGTCATCATGCGTAATTTTTGCTGCATCCTTTATAGACTGTTCTGCCGTCTTGGTGACTCATTTTACAAGTTTGTCAAAACCTGCAACTCCTTTTGAAGCTTTCTTCCTGAATTTTTTGTTGCAAAAGATACATCTGTGGTTTGGAAGCAGTGGGCCTGATGTAGCAACAGCAGTCCTCTTTGGTTTAGATGGTCCTACAACTTCTCACTCTCTGTCTCATGTTTCCTTTTCCTGGCAAATTTCACATTGGTAAACCGTGCATAACAGCTTCTGTGATAACCATGGCGAGTAAAGTCCATACTTTCTGGAATGCAATCACAAATCTGATCTAGTCTATGACATGCTACATTTGAAGAACGTCTCAAATGGAGAGACTTCTGGGTAGGTTTTTTTTTTTTTTTTTTTTTTTTTTTACTTTCTTCAGTTAGTGGGTTATAGTCTTCTTTTTTTTCTGTTGTTTTTTTTAAATGAATTACACATGTTCTCCCATCTCTTGAACATTTTCTTTTGCATTTGGGTGTGCTTTTAAAGGTCACTGGTTGTTCATCTGCCATGGTGCAAATCTGAATTCACACAGGAGAAGATGACGCATTTTTAATTACAGTGTAGTTAGAGGCTGCACACCTGCCCATTCCCAATGATCGAAACAAGACGGTTAAAAACAAATGGATACTATAATGCGGCAAAGCGGTTTGCCCTATTCATACACTTTGTCAAAGTTAGTGGTGAAGTACGCAGAACTAAAACTAGCAACGAACTCAAGCAGCGTTTTTCCAAAGCACGGACACGCATGTTAGAGGTTCTCCAGCAACCCAATCAGAAAAGTGCATCTTGCGCTGTGACAGCGAGTACCATTGCTATACTAATCTAGGCTACACATGCTTAGCACAGGAGTCTGGCCGAATAATGAGACATGCGCAGTAGACGGGATGGGCAGAGGTGTGTAGAAGATGTGTGCATGAACGCTTTACACTGACACAGACACACACACACACACACACACAAAACACACACACACACACACACACACACAGGTGGGGATGGGGGTGAGGTGGGTTTACTAAGGACATGCATACGTCATGCTGCAGACAGAGATCACAGTAAAGCACGCAATGGCATGCACACATGACTGCTTTGTATGTTAGATTTCTTTACAAAGACAACATTTTGCGACAAGAAGAAGAAAATACACAAGCGCCTTCGTAAGATAGGTTGACTTGAGAGACAAAGAAACTCATGGCATTATTATTTTTATTATTAGACCAGTTGCTCCAAATCACTGGTTCGTGTTATTGAATCTCTCACCACTAGAGAAACATTGCCTCAACGCGTTGTCGTAAACGCCTTACTTTAGTGCCACACCGATGTGACGTTATAAACGAATGTTACAGTACTTACTTTTCGTAGAAAATCTATGATCACAATAACGAAATCTTGATCTAGGCCTAAGTGAACATACGCTGTTTTGTGATACACACTGAACTGTGGAGACAAAACTAGCAAGAAACGCGTGGATAGGTGTCGGCTGCTCCACTTGCACGGGGAACAGAACAGCGCACAGCTGTGGTTGAGTGGTACGACAGATTTCAGCTGCATGCGATTCGGATGCCCATGCACAAACATCATCACTGTATCTCTTTTTGTAAAATACCAGCAGAATAGTGTGCAGATATATAGGGGAAATTTGTTTTAGATGTCATTGACGACAAACCTATGAGATATCAAGCCAGATTATATGTGACAGAGAGTAAACACCCCTACCCCATAATGCTAAATACAAGGCGCAAAGAGAAAAAAACACACTATTAACGCAGCTCTCAATGCCAAAATAACCTGTTTATCAGAGGGTAACATGTCAAATGTTTCCTCCCATATCATAAGCTTTCTAGAAAACCAAGTCAAAAGTTCCCCCCAGAGGCGGGGGAGGTTTCCACCCCTCCAGACCAAGGTCTACCAGCAATGGTACGTCCAGCCTCCAGTCCCTTCTGTGGTGGATCGCACGAATGGCCCAGCTCCCCTTGGTCTGCGGCCGTCTCTTGCTCTTCGCCAGATTACTGAACCATTTCTCCACGGCTAGCGTGCTGTAGCCTTTCTTCAGTTTTAGATCTTCCTCTAATCTGCTTCAAACGCTGGATCATTTGCAGAGTTTAATCTTCTTGCTGTCACCTTTCAATGCCTGCTGCCCGTTGTTCCCGATCTTGCCCAAGATCAGTGTTGCTCGGTGAATTGAATGTTTAGTTTAGTTGTCAACGACAAAGGCAGTTCATTGGTCAACGGTAACATGGACTTTACTTGGAGATATTCGCCAATAAACCATGGATACAAGGACATAACAACGAACGAAACTTACGTATTTGTTAAAGACGTCAGAAAATATTTTTCGTTCTATTTATTTATGAGCTTGTTCCGTCACACACACACACGCACACGCACACGCACACACACACACACGCACACACTCACGCGCGCGCACACACACACACACACACACACACACACAGATGGTTGTAGAGGAGGATGGATGGAAGCACAGATGGTTGTAGAGGAAGATGGACTGGATCACTGACTGGGCACTTATGACATTTAGCTTCCTGAACAGTCTGCGGACTTCCTCTCCACTGATGGTCACTGGTGATCCAGGGAGCTGGGCACCATGTCCATGGCTCGCTGCTGCTCAATGCTGAAGTCCCACTGGTCAAAACGTGTGTAGAACACATTCAGTACATTGGCCAATCTCCTCTCATCATCTGCTCTCAGTTCAGCTTTCTTGGGCCTGTACCCTGTTATGGCAGAGATGTTCTGCCAGCACTTCCTGGAGTCACCTTGCCGGAAGTTGTCCTCGAGTTTTGCAGAGTACTTCTCCTCCCTGATCCTCTTGTCGATCTTCTTCTAGGTGAGCTTGCATATTCCTGGTGTCCTTTTCTTTCAGAGCTGACTTTCTCTCTTTCAGCAGCTGTTTCAGGTCCTTGGTGATCCAGGGCTTGGAGTTGGGTACAGCTTGATCTCCATTGTCTGTAGTACCATGCCCACGCAAAATTTGATGTAGCTGGAGATCACGTCAGTTGTCCTGTCTAGTGGGCTCTCATCGTCCAAAAACACGCCCCAGTCTGTTTATTCAAAACAGGCGTGCGTGTTGTGTGTGTGTGTGTGTGTGTGTGTGTGTTAGTGTGTCGTGTGTGTGTGTGTGTGTGTGTGCATACATGCATGCGTACGTAGCTGCGTATATTTGTGCCTGTCCGTACGTCGGAGCGTACTACTATAATTCTTTTGTAGTTATTTCCCTTTCTGTGGCCCAACTCATATTTGCAGGACTCTCATCCACAGTGTGATTTGAAGCTGCCCTGATGTTAAAACACCAAAATAGCAACAACAACAAATTTAAGAAAAAAAAAAATAACGGTACTTGCAAGAATCTATATTCTCTTCCCTTTAATTCAGTTGACGTGTAGAAACACTACTTTATACAGCAAAGAAAAAACAAATACTTCTCCTGTCTGAAAATGTTCAGTATTCTTTTCGATAGAAAGTGTTTTCAGTTGTAATGAATTCGCTGAATGATCATGCATTCCCGTTAGATCAACTCCAAGCATTAGTGGCATTGTCGCTGGCCACATATGTCACCCCTTTTACTACGTGTGGTTAAAATGAACTCTGTAGTGTTTGTGCAATCTTTGCTGACAAAGCGCGCAAAAAAGGAAGAAAAAAAATTAATAGTGAGATGACTGCAGACGAAACTGACACAAACCTAACAGAGAAAGAACTGTTCCGTACGTTGGACAAGAAGAAAAAAGATAGGGGCAACAAAAGACAAAACAACACACGACGCGTTTCGAGACTTCTTTGGTCTTCTTCCTCAGGCAAGATTAACCAACATTTGGGACAATTCGAAACGAAGAACAAGCAATCAGTGACTTCTCTTCTTGTAACTACTGGGCGCAAAATGAATCCATTGAAGTCAGTTCACGCGTAGAAATATTAGTTTTGACAGCCAAGGGAAGGAATTAGATGATCTGCTTCCAAATTACTTCCCTTGTCTGAAAATGGTCAGCATTTGTTTGAATAGAAAAGTTTTTTGTTGTCTTTTGTAGTGAATTCGCTGAATGGGAGTAAACGAATTCTACCAAAACATTAGTTTGTACTGCCAAGGGAATGAATTAGAAGTTCTGAATCGAAAGAGTTAAAATTTCCCATTTGTTGAATTTTGTTCTGTCTGCGATTGATATCTGAATCACACACACACACACACACACACACACACACACACACACACACACACACACACACTGGTGCATGACAACCTTTCAACTCAAAATGGACACGCTTAAACGCCGTCTGTTTCAGTCCCCAGGGTACACCATTGCAAAAAACGTAGAGTATGCTGGTGATTCAATGGAACTCCTGGGCCAAACAGATACGTTAGAATGAGTTTCAGACATCACCCACCTCCAGAACCAACCAGGTGTACCGTGATAGACTGCGCTATGTACTAGTTCGGGGCAGGGTGCATTCCCACCCCCAGATGTGGATCGTCCCACCTCTGCCCAAATAACATCTGAACTGCCAACCACATCAGTTTGGAGCCCATACAATCAACTATCAGAGAAAATCCTGTGTAACAAGGGCATTCTCAGGTCACGGCCTGTACCCCAATGCCTTCTCCACCTCCAACTGTAAAGGGATCAGGAGCCAGCACAGGCGTTTGTGCTTACACTGACGTCACTACTGTCTACATCATGCAGGGCGGGGCAGGGAGGGAAGGAGTCGGGGAGGACTGCAGCGGAAATGAAACCTAGTTCCAAGAGAAATGAGAGAACTATAAAATAGGCATTCTGGCTCACCCACCTCGCCCAGCTCCAACCGCGTGAAGCCGGTTTCGCTGTTGCTCCGCCGGCTTACCCAGAATGCCTATTTTATAGTTCTCTAATAGTAAACACTTTACAAACATACATAATGTGTAGGATTATCTGTTTTTAACACTAATTTAGAAAACTTTTGAGACTTAAGTTTTTGCTTAATCCTTCGTTTTTTCTTGATCGTTTTCAATAACATCATTTTCACGCATACATTCATCAAACATCAAACATACATAATGTGTAGGATTATCTTTTTATAGTTCTCTGTCACTGGACCGTTAAGAAGTAAACAAACAAAACAATGGGGACTTGGTTAACCATGCCTTTATTCTTAGGAGGGCTATTTGTCAACCAAGTTGGGATTTCATTCTATTGTGAGGAATGACTGGCTATTGAAAGCTATCTGAATAGGGATTGTCTGAAAGGGTGGGATGTGTGTTCACACAAGCGTAGAATCGTGGCACGTTGTTGAAGATTATTCTAAGCAGCCACCAAGTGCACTTATTAAAAGCTTGATTCAACAAACAAGACAATTGTATAAAGTACACCCGGCGGCCGCCTGAATAGGCAGCCTGTTGAATAGGACGTGACAAAGCGACGGTCCACCTAGACCGCGGCCGTTAAAGCGTGGCTTTCTGCTATAGGCTGTGACGTGTGCCTGTTTAATATTCATTTCACGCGCTCTAGCTAGAGCGCGGCCGTTCCCTGCTGTGGCTCTTGAGAAGATCGTGTTTCAAGCTGCATTGGTAGTTGAATGGGAGTGGACCAATACTGCCTTATCTCCTCACTATATGAAAACATTGCTTTTAGTTCTTTTCTCATGGAGTAGACTTCAATGAAATAGCAATTCTTGATGAACGGTTTGTGATTCAAGAAGTTCTATCTCTAATTCAGAAGAGATACTGTCTTGCGACATAACACAACACTTTCTAACTGAAAACACGACTGCACTGCACACCCGCAAATGACAAGACAGCTAGGTTTAGTTGCTAACAACACACGTGCTGGGCGGAAATGTCGTCACTGTTACTAATCAGCTGATTCTATCTAGTCTTGTGATTGGGGGAAGGTAAGAAACATGTTTTGATATGTTTAGAAATTTAGCCGCCTAAATTTATACAATGACGTCTAACGCCTGTACTGAACGACGCCGTCTAAATTTATACAATGCCGCGTGGCGGCCTGACGCCCTTATGTGTAACTTGACACGAACTAGCAAACAGTGCGGCGCTTCGACTCGGCTATTGTGCAGTTGAGTAAGCCGGGGCCAGACATGTCTGACCTAGATACTACATAAAGGCAGAAGGGAGTTGTCTCCCCGGAAAAGAATGTAACAATTAATTGTGAAAAAAAATCGTCATTAAGTCGTTCTAGGTTCTTATTCAAGTCGGCATCACGTTCTTATTCAAGTTCTTATTTAAGTTCTTAACAAGTTTTTATTCAAGTTCTTAACAAGTCAACATCAAGTTTTTAACAATTCATCATCAATTCTTAACAAGTTCTTATTCAAGTACTTATTCAAGTACTTATTCAAGTTCTTAACAAGTCGTCATCAAGTCGTCATTAAGTTTTTATCAAGTCGTCATTAAGTTCTTATTAAGTTCTTATCAAGTTCCTATTTAATTTTATCAAGTCGTCATCAAGTCGTTATCAAGTTCTTATTCAAGTCACTTATAATTATTTATTAAGTTCTTAACATATTATTGCATATCAAATGGATCAAAATGAGATTTTGTTGTTGGCAGTTCTGGCATGCTTTTTTGTTCGGCTTCTGTATTTAGTGGCTGAGATTTTTTGGACTGCTTTGGTTTTTGCTGGCGTTGTTTATATATTTTATAACCGTAATAACCACCCCCAGCAGCAATGATGCCAAAAATGGCAACTGTTTTAAATTCAATATTCCATGACGACTTTGGTGTTGTAGGTCTTGAATCAACTTGTGTATTTACAGCTGGCATTGAAACAACTGTTGGCGTTGGCGGTGTTATGTTTTCATTATGAGTTACATTCTGTGATTGCAACATTAATTTTTTTTGTTTGTTCCACTCTGCTAATTTTTTTCCTGCTGCAACACGCCCAGGATGAGGAGGCTTTTTACTGGTCACTTTCTCCATCAATGTTTTCTGATTCTGCTGATTTTCTGGCTCGGTCATTTTGAAGGGAAACAAAATCTATATGATTAAAAGTAATTAATCCCATGATTAATGGCGATAACAATGTTCCAAATCTGTAATATAGATCACATCCTAGAGACTCTAATGACTTTGTTAAAACTGGATCCTGCGTTAAATCATACATAAAATCTTGTTCAGAATCAATGGGAGCAAATCTACTAACTAGTTTAGTGTACAAACTAAGAACCGTTTGCCCAACACTTTTTACCATTCTTGACCCCAGTTGCGCTTCATACCTGTTGTGATACTTTACAATGTCTTGTGGCGACATCTGTTGAATCTGTTCTATGCTGAATTCATTTCCAAGGTACTGTTTTGTTTTTCCACACGCCGCCAAAGAATACAGCCTTTCCTTTTGACGCATAATAGCTTGGTCATCAACTTGATCATTTGTAAGTTCAGGAAGTAAATCATCACAGTTCATGTTTTATTAATGAATAAATATTATTTTATTTTTTAAAAATGAGCACCGAAAAAACTATTACTAACCTTGTATACCATTCTGCTGTTATTGGAGGCCTAAGTGTAGGATACACAATGCTTGGTAAAAGCCTGTTAAAAATAAAACCAGCAGATCTTGGCAAACTAGACTTTGAAGACTCAGCAAAGCTGATAGCTGTTATTACAGCTTCATTTGCTACGAAAGATTTTCTAGTTAAGCAAGGAATAATTCCAGACAGTATCAATATGTAAAATTAAAAAAAAATACATTTATAAAAATGGCTTCACTCGTAATGATTGGTGGCGCTGTGGTTAATGCGCTTGCTTTTAGCGGAAGTAATTACGCATTTAGTAAACTACAAAATAACAATGAGAGAAAAAGACATAACAGAGCTATGGAGCAACTAGCTGCTGCACAAGACACCTATGAAAAGCAAAGAATGAGCAGTTAGATTTTATTAACGACAGACTTAAACAACAGGGACATGCAGCTTACACATTTAAAGATGTTGACCAGGCAATAAAAGAATATTTTCTAGTAACAGGCAAACAAGTTGAAACATTGCCCCCACCAAAATTTAGCGACTTTTATCAACCATCAGAAAAACAAAAGATGCAAGAAATATTGTTTATTGTCTTTGGCATGACCGCTGTGTATTTTGTTGCACAAAGTATTGGCTGAATAAAAATGTACAAAATCTATTATTCTCCAAAAGGATATTGGAAGGGAATAACAGCAATTAAAAAGCTTAGCCAAGCAGCGGGAGTCAGTGAACAAACAGCAAAAGAATGGTTATCTAAACAAGCGATTTGGCAAATTTATTTACCAGCGCCTAAACGAATACAAAGACCACACTTTGTCAACACAATACCGAACGACACCCATCAAATGGATCTTCTATATTTACCCCATGATACGATTAGACGAAAAAGATTTAAGTACGCACTTACAGTCATTGACATAGCTTCAAGATACAAAGATGCTGAACCATTAACACAAAAGAGTGCTTCTGCTGTTGCTGTCGCTTTACAACTGATATATCAACGAGGACCCTTAACTTATCCTCGCATGATTCAAGTCGATGATGGAAAAGAATTTAAAGGTCAAGTGAATCAATTATTGTTAAAACATAGAGTTACCATTAAAAGAGGCATTCCGGGTGTTCACAGATCACAGGGTTTGGTTGAAAACTTTAACAAACAGTTATCTGAAAGGCTTTTTTCCTACCAGTATCACAGAGAGCTGTTGACAATTCTCGCAACACAGAATGGGTAAAAAGACTGCCCTCAGTTCTACGTGCAATGAATAATGAAGAATTTAAAGGTCTAAAACCAGTACAAGCAATCAAAAAACAAACAATAAATGTTGTTGAAGGAGAGTCTTCATCAAGCAAACTATTACCATTTGGTTTGAAAGTGAGATACCTTTATTCGCCGGGAGAAGCGGAAGGGGACACTCGCATCAGGGCAACAGATCCAGTTTGGAGTGCTGATCCATATGAAATAAAAAGAATTGTAAAGATGAATCCGCCCGTGTATTATTTACGAGAAACTGACACAACAAAACGACCAGCCCCCCGAAGATCTTTTGTGAAGGAAGAACTGCAGATAATCCCTCCAGACACAGTTCCGCTTTAACTGATTTACGTAAATATATTGAGTTAAAATGGAAGCTCAAAAAAAAATTATTTGCGTATAGATTTATTATTAAAACAATGATAAAGAATAAACTACCCATTGATCCTAATATTTATGAAAAAAATCAAAAATCTTGAAACAACAACCACAAATAATCCAGCTATACTGGATAAAGAAATTACTGAGTATCTAATTGCGCTTGACCAAATGTCCTCCAGTGCCCAATTGCATATGAATACTCTGGATTAACAAATACTCGTTTAGTGTTTGTTCTATCTAATGACTTCTTTGTTACAACAGTTGTGTTAATCTCATGCAGATTAGATCGCAGCTTGTAATTGTCATGATGAAAAGTCTTATTGCCAAACAATGCTTCTTTGTAATTGTCATGGGATATGCTTGATTGCACAACACTACGAGATATTCCCTTTGCTTTTTTAACAACTTTTTTTTGGCTTGAAAGACTGTACATTTTCGACCTCAAACCAACAAACTCCTTGATCACACCTCCAGATAATTCATCCTTCATCTTACCTAAAACCTTCTTGTTAACAGTTGAATGCAAAGGCGAATCTTTAGGATAATCAGATGTGTCGTACCATCCCGCATGCCCTTTAGCTACTTCTAATTCCATGTCTTTATAGATATCTTCAGTAGGGATGTCGATTACAAAGGAATCTGTATCTGTGTACAGAACTCTGGACTCAGGATACAAGGGTTTAAAGTAGTCGTAAAGAAATTCTAACATCAAAAGCTTCGACAGCTCTAAAACAGTAAACCCAATAAAAACGGGCTTATCCAATTTGACTTTCTTTTTTTTCATCATTATGCCAAAAAGCTGATCATGAAATCTTCTGAAGTCCTGATAATTAGGTTTAGAAGTTAGCTTAATTGCATCGTTTTCTCTGGTGACCAATCTAACATCTTTACGCTTGTGCGGATTCTCCATAGTCTTTCCAAAACAGCTGTTGTTCATCAACTTGAAAAAGTCTTTTCTGAAGCATCTGTGGATTTAGTTCTGAGATCAGTGTTCTTCATTATGTATGGTTTCATGAACTGTTCTTGATCAAAAGCAATTATACGATGAACAGCTGTCAACTTCAAACCATGTCTTAAATAAAATTGTAGAAGCCTGTAATGGCAGACATAATTTTTTTTGCCTCGAAGATTAGGCACAAGTTTAGGTGGTTCTGTTTTTGCCATCTTTAGACTTTCTGCTGCTAATGGATAGTCATTATGGTAATCATGGAGTTCCTGAGGATATTCTAAGTCAACTTCTAGAATGTATCCACACTGTTGATCTGGCGTCAAACTGCCCAACCACTTTAATGCTTTTTGAATATTATTCGTATCTGTGTACATTTTAAAGTTGCGTAATGGAAGTGATTGCGCCATTGCCCATCCATACAGATTGTTTGCATCTAAATACATGAGATAGTTAGACCTTTTACTTGGATCATAGTCGTCCAAGTATTTGTTGTTTGCTTTACAGTAATGGTGCGACGCCATACTGATTCCCCCACGCAATCCGTTTTCAATCATCTGAAGCATTGGCAGGTTAGACAATAAATCAATTTGTACTCCAGTAAATTTTAAGAAAGCGTCCCAGCTCATCCCGGGCGCAGAAATGTAATGCGCAGGATCCAGGCTGTAATGTTTCATGCAGGTCTTCCTATAATTTTCAAAGACGTCCGCCAACAAACAGGTATCCGCCATTAAATAGGAATCATGATAGTCTCCCATCGTTTTACACTCTAACTTCTGCCACGCATCTTGAGCATGCTGGTAATCAGAATCACTGATGTCCTTTCCTCTGAGACTAGAAAAGAACGCGCCTTTAGGCGAAGTGTATCTTCGTCAAACCTTTGCCAACTGTTCATGTACTCATAAGGGTAAACGCCCTTTCTAACAAGAGTTGGGTCAAAATATTCTTCTGTTATTGGGCAGGACTTTAAGGACATAGCCAGTGACTCTAATGAACCCATCATGTGTTGCATAGAGTCGTAGAAAGACATGTTATTTAAAGTGAAACACATGTACTTTTCTGATGACTGTGCAATGCATGACACCCTGAAGTCGCTAGTTACTGCTTGCATTATAAGGTGAGAGTCGTAACCTCGCAAGTTGTGAAAGAATATAGGCAGCTTCCATGTCTTTGGTTCAAACTTTAGTTGAAGATTGCATTTGTTATGTGCTGCTCCTCTAAACTTTCCACTAATGTGATCATGGTCTCTTACTGTTGGATTCTTTGCGGTGGCAACCAAGCCGCCCCACAAATCCAACAGTGAGTGGCTGAGTCATACTGTTGTTGGTCTTCAGGCGTCATTATGATTTCAGATAAATTCAGATTATTAGAACAGGCATTACGCACTTGCTGCATGCGTTTTAAGAAGTATTTTGCAGCATTTGGTC
>JAMYXO010005115.1:0-16094 GCA_033310375.1 Conus canariensis | reverse complement strand
AAAACATTTTAAAAAGGGGGAAAATAGAGACCTGTTTTCGACTGAATCCCAAACTTCCCTTACAGCGCGGAAATGAGTTTTTTTCTTTTTCCTTTGCCCCTGAAGTTCTTTGAAAGGTTTAATACCCAATACCAGTATGAGTGAAAAATATGGAGAAAAAAAAAAACAAACAAATGATCATACGCAGGGTTAAAACATTTACACGGGGTCCAACGCAAAACAGGTAAAAAATAAAACTGTGGAAAAATTTTAAAAACATAAAGGGAACCCAAAAAGAGCAAAAAAAAAAAAAAAAAGCAAAGCAACAACAGCATCAACAAAAATACTGCCCCCCCAATTTAAATCATTTGAAGTTAAAACTTGAAAAAACACCCACTGTCTAAAAAGAAACAAATTTTTCAGAGTTCCGGGAAAGCCCCTCTGCGTGTGTTTTTGTGTGTGTGGGTGTGGGGTTGTGTTTTTGTGGGTTTGGTGTGTGTGGGGTTGTGTGTTTTGTGTGCGTGCGTGCTGGTCGTGGGTGCTGGCGTGTGGGGGTGCGTGCGTGCGTGCGTGGGGCCCCCCTTTCTTGTGGGGTGTGAGTGTGTGTGGGGTTTGGAGAGAGAAAAGAGAGAGAGAGTGTGTGTGGTGTGTGTGTGTGTGTGTGGGTGTGTGTGTGTCTTTTCCCCAAATTTCGCCCTATGAATAATATTCTTTCCTTGAACCCCCACAGCTAAAATTTTAAAAATTAATTCCCCTGGGGGGCAGGAGAAAAAAAATCCTTACTTTGATTTGTTTTCTTTTGTTTGTTTTGTTTCCTTTGTTTTGTGCTCCAGAGTGCCCAGATTTTGAGGGGTAAAAACAGGCCTCTGAGTAAAAGGTGTCCCTTGTAGTTCGCCTTTTTAAAAACCTATGAAGGCCTTTTGGGTTATACATTTATTGCCATAAGAAGTTTTCCCTTGTACACGGGACATGTAATAAAAAAATGTCCCTTTTTGGGGTTGCCGGCATAAAACATAAGGGAAGTTTTGGCTTTTGTCGGCATGTGTTGCCATAAGAAGTGTTCCCTATGGGGAAAATTCCTGTTTTAAATGAATTTTTCCCTTTCTGTTTGAGATAAACAAATTTCAGGGTTTTCCCCTTCTAGGGGCACCCCCAATTGACATAAAAAAAAAAATTTTCCCTTTTTTAAAAAGGGATTTGAAAAAGAGTTTTCCCTTTTTTAACAGTTTGGGGACATGACTTAAAAAGCATTTTTCTATTTGTTTACACCCTTTTGGAATGAAAAAGACCCCAAAGTCATGAAAGGGGAAAGGTCCCATGAAGATGAAAAACACCCACCAGTAAAACATTTTCAGCAGCAAGCAAGAAAAACTTTCGTTTCCCAGGGGGGCAAAAGTGCTATGCCCACGTTTTCAAACAAATTTTTTTATGTATTTATTTATTTATCTATCTATGTTATCTTATCTATCTATCTACCCTATCTTTTTCTATCTATCTTTTTTTATTTATTTTTTTAAATCTTTAATTCAAAAAAGGCAAAACCAGTACAACAAAATTAAAAAAATGGGTTTTAAAAAAGAGCAAAATCAAACAAACCGGTAGAAAAAGGGGGGGAAATAAACACCCCCTAAACCCCGACCAATACCATTTTTAAAAATTTTAAAAGGCAAAACTTTTTACAGCCTCTTTACGGGGAGGGGGAAGGAGAAAAAAGAGAGGGGGAAAATGGAGAGAAAAACGAGGGGGAGAGAAAAGAAAGAGTGAGAGAGATGAGAAAAAGGCGCACTTTGAGGCAACCCGGTGCATTTTTAAAACTTTACTTATTTGTCTTTGTTTTGTTTATAACATTTTTTTCATATTTAAACACCACACACACACCCCACAAAACACCACAAAACACACAAAACCCCACACAAAACCCCAACCATTATATAAATTTTATAATTTTTATATAAATAAAAATTACATACATGCATAATAATACTTTACATACAAAATTTCATAAATACAAAAATTTCATACATACATCCCCAATATTTTTTACACTTAAAACCCAATTTTTTGAAAAAACCGCAAAAAAAATTTCTCCCAAACGGGGAAATGTCTACACCCCATTTACGAAACCGAGAGCAGCTTTTTTCCTTTTTTTCCCGCAGCCCCTTTTCCCCAGGCCCATCAAAAAAAGTTTTTTCATCTTTTTTCCCATTTATTATTTACGTCTTCGTAGCTTGTAAAAGGGTTTCCTGTGGTGTCAGTGTTTACTTGTTTTTAAAACCCATTTATTGCAAAGTCTTTTCGGGACCAATGTTTATTCTTTTATTGGAAAAATTCTCTTCGTCCCAAAAAATTTTTTTAACTTCCCCTAATACTTTAAAATAGTTTTTTTCCCCAAAACTTGTGATCAATACTTTCCTTTAAAGGGTTTCGCCCAAAGCGCATTTTTTTCGGTACCCAAACAACTCGTTTTTTTCCATTAAGATGTTTTTTGGTACAAAGGCGTAAAATTTTTTGGAAGTTTTAAAAACCCGGGAACCATTTCAACGTCGGGCCTTCTCCTCCGCTCCAAGGTCATTTTTAATAAAAGGGAAAACAAAGTTAAAAAAAAAAAACCAACCCAAAAAAAAACAAAAAAGGAAAAACCAAACTGCAAAAAACAAAATAACGGGTTTCCTCCCCCCCATTTTGTTACACAATGGGCAGTTTAAAATTCATTCTCGCCCCCCCCCCCCCTCCCCGTCCCCCCCCCGCCTTTTCCCCTTACACCCTTTGTTTCCCAATTCCCCCCCCCCAAAAAACCCCCCAAACCCCCCAAAACCCTTCCTTGATTAATTCATTCTTTCTTCTAGTTTGGTACTTTCGAGAAGACCCGATCGCAATTTTATGATAAAAAAATTTTAAATAGACAGTTTAAATTTTTTTAAAACAAAACGAATGAGTAAACACAAAAACATAAAACGGGTAAAAAAACGAATCATAAACCAAAAAAAAAACAAAAAAACGGGACCGGGAAAATTAAAAACAAACAACACACACCCCACACACACCCCAAAAAACCCCACCCCACCCCAACCCCACCCCCAACAACAAAAAACACACACACCTTACCTGATCAGGGGGGCCAGCTTTGAATTTAAAACCAGACTCGGGAAAAAACCAGGAAAAGGGGGCCCACTGAAAAGTAGATGGAAGAGGTCAGCCCAAGGGGACGTAAAACACTATTGATAACACATAGAAATCATTTCCAAGGGACCGAAAACACATACGGGATAATACATGGAAAAATAAAGGAAAGGGGACGTAACCACCCAAACTGATAACACTTTGGAAAAATCAGCCCAAAAGGGCTTTAAAAACACAAATGATAATACATGAGAATCAGCCCCAAGGGACGCAAAAACATTTTTAGCGATTAATGGCCAATAAGTTCAGGGAGACAAAAAACACAGTTTTGATAAACGGGTGGAAATAAAGCCCCTTTTTGGGGGAACCAAAAAACACAGTTTTTGATGACGGGTGGTTTATAAGTCCCAAAGGGAAACCAAAACCAAAAGTGTTGATGAGGGTGGATATATTGGGGGGGCCCCAATGGGACACAGAAACACTTTTGATAAAGGGGGGATTTTAAGTCCAATGGGACAAAAAACCCCAGTTTTGAGGGAGGGGGGGTTAAAATGTCCAATGGGACACCAAACCCCAGTGTTGATGAGGGGGAAATATAAGCCCCAATTGGGACACAACCAGTGTTGATGACGGGGGGAAATATAAGTCCAATGGGCCCAAAAACACAGGGGTTTGGGACGGTGGGTTTATAAGCCCAAATGGGACACAGCACATTTTTTTGATGACGGGTGGATATAAGCCCAAGGGACACAAACCCAGTGTGATGACGGGTGGATATAAGCCCAAATTGGGACACAGCACACTTTTGGGAGGGAAAGGGGTGGAAATTTAAGTCCAACAGGCCCCCAAAACATGGGGGAAAAAATAGGCCCCGGGGAACCCAGTCCACGGGGCACAGCAAAATTATTGATGATAGATGGAAGTTGGGTCAAGGGCCCAAATTTAAAATTTTTGTGGAAATTAAAATTCAGTTCCAAGGGACACAAATACCCCATTGACATCAGGATAAAAAATCACCCCCAAGGGACGAAAACCAACACCCCATTGCCAAATAGATAAAAATCAGCCAAAAGGGACGCAAACACCATTGACAATAGATGAAAATCCCACGGGACGCAGCCCCACTATTGGGGACGGGTTGGAAGTATTGCCCAAAGGGGGGCAAAAACCCAAAATATTGATGCAGTTGGAAGTATGTCCAAGGGGACCCAGCACATATTGATGACAGATGGATTTTAGGCCCAAGGGGAAACCAAAAGGCACCCCTATTGATGCCCGAGGGAAGTATGCCCCCAAAGGGGGACCCCCAGCACACTTTGAGGGCCCGATGGAATTTATGCCCCAAGGGACCCCCAGCCCCAATTATTGATGAAAAGAAAAAAAGTATGTAAAAGGGACAAAAAAAACACACTTTTGATGACAGAGGGAAAGGGTATGCCCAAGGGGAAACCAACAAACACTATTGATAAACAGTTTGGAAGTATGTCCCAAGGGAACAAAAAACCCCCTATTGATGACGGGATGGAAGTTTTGCCCAAAGGGGACACAAAACTTGGAATACAGTTTAAAAAACTACAGTAAAGGGAGACGGGGGACAAAGGAAAACAAAAATTAAAAAAAAAAAAGATAAAGGGACCCCAAAACCCATTTGGGGAAAAGACGCACATCCAGACCCCAAAAGGGGAAAATAAGATACGACGGAAGACAAATTCAAAAACTCAAAACCAAAGGGGACACAACAAACTTTGGGGGGACCCGGTCGAACCACACCAAGGGGGGAAAACAAGATCCAAATGAGGAAACGGACGGCGATCAAAAAAAACCCTCTCATTTTCCTTGGGGACTAATCACTCCCACTTTCTGTGGACCCTCACTGAAAAATACTGAGAACGGGTATCAGTTTCCTTAATAATTCGCCCCGTTAGCCCCATAAAACACCCTTGAAAAAAAAATTAAAAATCTTGTCCTTTTGTAACACTAATCACCCACCCAAGATAGGGACCCTTTCCCTTTTAAAACGAATCTCAACATCCCCGACAACAAAAACCCAAATTCCCTCACAACGAAAAAAACAAAACAAAAATTCTCCCCCAAATCGCAAACGAAAAATCCCCCTTTTTCACAAGTTTCCAAAAACCACTTGGAAAAAACCCCCAACGGGAAAAGCAAGGAACCATTCCACTTTTTTTACCACTTAAAAAAACCCCCGCTTAAAAAACCCCAGGCCCCCGTGGGCCCCTGAGAATCACACACAAACACACACGGTCGGGTTTTGGAAAGGAAGCGGGAAAATTTTTATTGACGGGGGGGAACTTTTAAAAGGCTAGGGACCCCCATCACCCGCAACAGCAGAAACCCCAAGAAAGCAGCGGACCCAATGGGGAGCCCGCCACCCGATAAAAACGCCCCGGGGGGGGCCGGGGGGGATTTAGAATATAGCTTGTCTGCCCGTGGAATTTGGGAAATCCCAGTTGTCCTGTGGGGGGGGAAAAAACAATCTGCTTTTTTTTCCTTTTTTTTTTGGGTTTTGTTTGTTGGGTTTTTTCTTGTTACCTTTCGACTCACCCACCCTCTCTCTCTCTCTCTCCTCTCTCTCTCTCTCTCTTTTCTCTCTTTTCTCTCTCTCTCTGTTTGTCGGGTGTTTTGTGTCTCCCTTTGTTTTTTGTCTCTGTCTCTGTTTGTCTCTGTCTGTCTCTATCTGTCTTTTTCCTGTCTTGTTTTTGTCTTTTGGGACTCTCTCTTCTCTCTTTTTGGCTTTTCGGGTCTGTCTGGCTCCTTCTCTCTCTCTCTTCTCTCCCCTCTCCCCTCTTCTTTTCTCTCCACGAAACCCACACACGAGACGCCCCTTAAAAACACACAACAAAACGGGACACAAAACAAAACACAGACACACAAAAACAGAAAACCATAGCACACAGACCCCACACGGGACACACCCGATACAAAAAAAATAACTTTCATGAGAGGACAGACCGACAGACGGGCCCGGACAAAACCTACAGAGCAGCCCACAAGGACTCAAGACTCAAAAGACTCAAATATTTTTTTCATAAAGGGCCCTTTACCCCCTTTGAATGGGGGTTTTTTAAAATTATAAATTTAAATTGTCCCCAGATTGGCCCAGGGTTTTTGTTTCCAGGTTAAACTTAAACACCCCGCCTGGAATCCCTTTTTTAAGATAAAATGGGCCAACTTTTTTAACGTCCCTTATTTGATGATGACATTAACAAAAAAATTTTAAAAGGGAAAAAAAGGTTTCTTGAAATTTTTTTTTGGGTAGGAAATTTGGTCTCTGAGATTTGTAATACTGGACAATTTAAATAAAAAATTGGATTTTTTTCCCTTTCAAATTTTCGAAAACAATGGAAAAATTTCAAAACTTTTTTATACGTGACTCCCCTTGTAACGAAAATAATGAGAAGCAAATACAGAACCCCAAATCTAAATTTTTAGTCTTTGTTTAGTTTTATATGTTTGTCTATTTTAAATTGCATAAAAAACGGGTATACGTGTAAATGATTTAAAAGCTCTATAAAACCCCAAATCTGGTACTGTTTTTGCCACTTTGTAAATTTCCCCGGTTTTGCCCAAACTGAAACCCAATTAACCCTTTCTGGGAAATTACCCGAAAAAAAAACATTCATATCCCCAAAAAACCTTGGTTAAATCCATACAAACCCGAAACCAACGCAAAACAATTTCATCCGCACTTTTTGTCACCCATTTTTTCCCTTTCCTCTATTATCCAAGTCTAACAACATTCTATACGCTTTTAGTGGCAATCTGTGATCCTCCCTTTTAACAATTTTTAAACCAAATCGAAACATTTCACAAAGAATTTTAAATACCCTGGGATATTTTAGCGTTTTTCACCAAAACCCCAAAAAAATTTTTGGGGGTTTTGCAAAACGATACCCCCAGAAACTTCTTTTTGAGCAAAAAGATGGGTTTTTTTCACAAATGCACAGCAGCGGCACAAGGCCCCCCTATTTCCCCCCTTTCTGTTCAAAAGGGGTTTAATTTTGGGAAAACAAATTTGTTTCAAAAAACCAAAAATAAAGGGGAAACGGTTTATTTAGAAAGGGGCAGGGGGTTTTTCCCCCTAAGGGCCCCAATAATGGGAATTTTTTGCCCTAAATAAGCTAAATCCTTGCAAGCAAAGGCAAAACGACAGAACAAGGGAGAGAGAGAGAGAGAGGGGTGAGAAAAGAGAGAGAGGAAAAAAGAAGGGGGAAAGAGAGAAAAAGAGCTGGGGGAAAAAAGAGTTGGGGAGGGGAGAGAGAGAGAGGAAAAGCAAAAGTGGTTTCATATGTAAAGTGAAAAGTCAGTTTTTAAATAAAGTCAATATATTTATATACACCCCAGAAAAACGGGTCTATAAAAAAATAAACCTGGTTTTTTTTTCAACCGGGGGGATGGATTGCGGTTTGGGGGTGAGGGGCCCCGGGGACGTCAAACTGCCTTCCCAAAAATAACACACACCCACGCACACACACAACACCACACAACACACACCCCCCACCCCACACAACCCCACAATTTCAATTCCCAAATTTAATTCAATTCCCCAAATTCCCAAATTTAAATTCAATTCAAATTTTTAAACCTTTGACCCCTGTTGGGGCATTTGGGGGAACAAAAGTAACAAAGAGGGAAATACGAAAATCCACTCAGAACAAAGGGGGTGAACTTTGTTGCGGAAAAAAGCTGAAAATTTTGGTGAAAATGTAATTTTATCTTTTAAAATTTTAAAAAATCTTCCCATTTTTTAGAAAATTACTAATTTTTTCAAAACAAATGGTCCTTCCTTTTTTGAAAAAAATTAAAAAAAGTTGAAAAACAAAACTTTGGTTTTTAGATATTTTTTGGGTAATTTTTCCCCGAAGTTCCCTTATTTTTTGGACCCTTTCCATGATTTCAATGAAAAATTCATCTCCAATTTCACCCAAAATTTCACAGTTACGACAAAATAACGCAATTCCCCTTGGAACATTATGGTGTCTTTCCAAAAATTTTCCCAAATTTTCCCCCTTTTTTGGTTACTACATCTAAAATTTAAAACAATAAAAATATAACTTTAAAAAAAACTGGTTGGTTTGAAATTTAATTGTCTTTTTTTCAAAGACAAAATCTTTTTCACTTTTTAGAAAAAACAACCCCTTGTTGCTGTTTTCAAGAGAACGCCCCCCCAATTTTCCCAGCTTTTTTATTTTGCAACTCCCCTTTTAAAAACCCCCTTACTTAAGTTATTTTTGTTTGTGAATGAATGGGGATTCCCAAAAAAAAATTCAAAAACCAAGTTTAAAAATTTAAAAGGGCTTTTAAACATAATTTAAGCCAGGGTTTGGGAAAAACGGAAAATTCCTTTTTTGTATTTTAGTTTTGTAAGATTTTTATTTATTTTGTTTTTTTATTCTTAGAATGGGGAAACCCAAAAAATTTTAGCCCCAAAACCTTATCATTCTCACTTTAATCAGTAAGAAAAAGGGTAGATTCCGGTTTCCCCAAAAAATTTCTTAAAGTCATTGTATTTTTATTTTTTAAAATAGTACTTTAAAAAAACCCGTAAACTGTAATTTTCTAATTTATCAACATTTTCAAAAACCCCAAAAATTTCCAAACCATACAAAAAACACGGGTACAACTAGGGAAATTTTAAAAATTTTAATTGTAGGGAAAACTTTCAATTGGCAATTTCTTTTTTCTTGCAGTTTTGTAATAATAAAAAAACTTTGGGCCTTTTGAAAAGCCTGTTTTTTAAGCCCCCTTTTTTTTGCTTTGTAAAAAGAAACCTGTTTGTGAAATCGATCCCTTTGAAATTTCTTTTAAATTAAGAACCTCTATTTTTTCTTTCCCCAAAGGAAAAAAAATTCAGGGCATACTATTTCAAACCTTAAAAAGACAACTATTTTTGTTTTTTTTGGGAAATTTCTTCTAACCCCCCATTGGGTGCAATATATAGGGTTAAGGCTTTTAAGTTCTTTTTTGAAAAGGGCTGATTTAGAATTTGCCCAATAAAAATTTTTCATCGGCAAAAAACCCCAATACAAGAAATTTTAAAAAAAATTGTTCAAGTTTCAATCTTGGTTAAATCTTTTATTCTAAAAGTAAAACCAGTTTTTGTTCAATAAGGAAAACTTTTTGGGTGATCAATTCAAAAATAAATGAAAACAAAAAGGGGTAAAAGGGGTTTTCCCCTTGGGACGAAAACCCCCCTTTAAATAACTCCCAAAGAAGGGGGAATTTTTGACCTTTTTTTAGAAAAATTTGCACGATTTTTTTTTGATCATACAATTAAATTAAAAGGGTTGAAAGTTTTTTCCCCAAAATTGCCTTGACTAAATCTTTTTGGGGCCCAAAAAAAAGCATGCCCCCAAATTTGAATCAAAGGGCCTTTTCCTGTAATCAATAAAAGCCAGTAAAATTTTTTCCATTGTTGATTGCAAAAAATGTCAATCAATGTTTTAAGCAAAGCTTTGGTTTCTTTGGTTGAATGAATTTGTCAAAAAAAAAAAAACCCTGGTTTTTTGGTTTTTTCCTAAAATAAAGTCCCTTTTATTTAAAACCCAAAATAAGTAAGTCTGTTAATTTTTAAAATTGGGACGTGAATAATTTCCCCCTAAAACAAACCTTAAAACATTTTGTTATCCCTCTGTAGTTATTGCAGTCTTGTTGATTTTTTTGGGGCCCCCTTTTTATAGATTTGGTAAAAAATTTCCCCTTGTCCCCCAATCTTCTGGTTTATAATACCAGAATCCAAAAAACGTTTTTTAAAAATTTAAAACAAAAATTTTGTCATAAAAAGGAACACTATTCTTTATTATTCATTCCTTACTAAATCAATTTCCTGCTGTTTTAAATTATTTTTTAAAAGTTTTAAAATAAATCTTTAAAATTTTTTTTCCCTTCGTAATTAAATTTCACACAAAACACCCCCACACACACCCCCCAAAACACAACAAAACACAAAAACCAAACCCCCCCACCCCAACACACATCACACAAAAACACACCCCCCACAAAACTACAGGGGGGGGGACAGCTGTTTTCCACCCCTTTAAAATTTGTCCCCCACCGGCTGAAAATGGTTTCCCGAGGGGGCCCAATGGAAATTGTGTGCCCAAAAACTAAATTCGGCCCTAGTTTGGTTTTATTTACCCCGCCCGATCTTTTTTTTCCCCGTTATCTCCCCCTTTCCCCCCTTTCCCCCTTCCACCCCCATCCCTCCCTCCTCCTCCTCCCCCCTCCTTACATTTTCATCGTCTTCACCCTTCATCCCCCATCCCCCATCACCATCATCATCATCGTCGTCGTCTTTCTTTGGGTGGGGTCGTGTCTTTTGGTCGTCGTTCATTAATATTTATCACCCCAATTTCCTCCTGCTCCCCCTCCCTCCTCTCCTCCTTTCCCTCCTCCTTCCTTATCCTCCTCCTCCTTCCTTCTTCAACTTTTTTTCTTCGTCTTTTTCCCTTTCTTCTTTCTTTTTTCTTCTTCTTCTTTGTTTTTTGTTTTCTTTTTTTGACTACCCTTTTTGTCATCCCCCCCATCATTTGTTTTGTAACTTTTTGATCATTGGGGGATGGCCGGCCAAAAAAACCGAATTCCTTCACCCCCCCCCCCCAACCCCAACACACACCCCCCTTTTCCCCAACCCTACTCCATCCCCCTTGTTTTCCCCACAGTTGCCCCCGCCCAAATTTCTAAAAAAATCTCCCCATAGGCCCCGCTTTGGCTTGCATGACAAAGGACGGGGTTCCCTTTGTCCCCCTCCCCTGGGAAATTTTTAAGTCCTTTTCCCTAAAATGGTTTTGGAATACAGGGGCCCCCAAAAGGGTCAAATCCCCTTTATATGTCTGGAAAAACAGAGAACCAAGTCTATCCCCTATATGGTCGGGAAAGGGACAGAGTAACCTAAGTCTACCCCCTTTACAGGGTCGGGGGAATACAGAGAAACCCCTAAGTTTTTCCCCCTATAGGTCTGGAAGACAGAGAAACCCTAAGCCCTATCCCCTAAAATGGTCTGGAAGACAGGGGTGACTCAGTTTATCCCTTTTTTGGGTTGGAAGGCAGAGTAACCTAAGTCTATCCCCTAAAATGGTTTTGGAAAAAGGGCCCAGGGGGGGGCCCTCAGTCTTTTCCCCTATATGGTCGGGAAAGGACAGGAAAACCAAAAGTCTATCCCTTTTAAAATGGGCCCGGGAAATACAGAGCCCCATGCCCCAGATCCCATGACCAGTTTCCATTGCCCCCGGGAGGGATGACCTTGGAAAGGGAGTAAATGGGGGGAGGCATGTTTTTTCCCCAACTCAAACCTATGGGATGCCCTTTGGGGAAGGGAGTCATGGGGAGGCATGTCCATTTTTGCCTTGCCCCTTTGTAGGTTTTTCCCCCTTTGGGACAGGGAGTCATGGGGAGAGGCCAATGTCCATTTGCAAAAATGTTCCTGTAGGATGGCCCCCTTGGGGACAGGGGGTTATGGCGAGGTGCATGCCCAAAACCCCAACTTTTGCTTGTAGAAGGGTTCCTTCAACAGGGGGGCCAGGGTTTGAAATACCATTTTCCCATCATCCACGGGAAACCTGTAAAATGTTTATTTTGGGAGGGGAAAAGTAATTGTGAAAGGGTTGTCCACCCTCCATTTGTATTTTTTGGATTTGATCTTTGGACGGGGGAGTCAGGGTTTGAAATAAAAGTCCCCCCTTTCCACTGAAAAATTTTTTTAGGAAGGGGTTTTTGGGACGAGAGTCATTTTTGGAAATGTGCCCCACCTCCCCTGTATCTGCGAAGGGTTCTTGGGACAGTGATTTCACGGTGAGAAAAATTTGAAAAATCAAACCCCCATTTGTGATCTGTAGAAATGCCCTTTTTAGACGGGCCCGTCCCCGGGAGTTTGCCTTTGTCCATATTCTTTGGTGATCTTTGCATTGTCGTAAAACAGGCGGGTCACGGTGAGATGCATGCCCAATCATTCAGGGTTTGATTGTACCCTTTAGTCCTAGACAGGCGTCACGGTGAGTTTAAATGTCCATCATTCATTGGGGTTCGGTAGCAAAAGTCATAGACGGGGTTTCCCCCGGTGAGTGAATGCCCCATCTTTTAGGGTTTTGATCTGTGCTTTTGCCCGGTAGGACGGGCCCAGTCAGGGTTTGAGATGCGGGTCCATCTTTCTGGTGTTCTGTTGCATTTTTTGTAGACAGGCAGTCTCGGTGGGGGGGGTGCTTTTTAAATTATTCATTGTGACTTTTAGCAAAAGTGGGGGGACGGGAGTCCAGTGAAAATACATCCCCATCCTCCCACAGAACCTTATCGAAGGGGTCCTTGGAAAAAGGAGTCAGAGTGAACTCCCATGTCCACCCCCCAACTACAAAATTGAAATGAAAGTTTTTTTAGACATTGAGGGTTTATAGGGGAGATGCGGGGTGCACCCCACTGCACCTTTTGAAAGGTCTTTGACGGAGTTATAGGAAATGCATATGTCCCCTCCCCAGAAACCCGGGTTAAAAAAGGTTGAGACATGGAGTTATGTGAGATGAAATTTTGTTCCCACTTTTAACCCGGTAAAAAAGGTTTGAGACGGGAGTTGTAGTGAAATGAATGTGCGGGCCCCCAAACTGTAACCCTTTTGTGGAAAGGTTTTTTGGGACTTTGGTTTTTCCAGTGAGATGTTTTTTTCCCCCCTCCGCTTTACCCCTGTAGCCCGGGTCTTGGACAAAAAGCTTCTTAAGTCCCCCCCTCCCTGTAACCCGTGGAAATTCTTTTGGACGGTTTTCTATAAGGACATCCCAATTTTGCCCATACAAAATTTCCCCAGTGTGTTTACCCCCTCCAAAAGGGGGGTTTATTCTCTGTCGGGGGGAAAACGTGACTCGTTATCTGGGGGCATTTTTCCCCCCCGTGTTTTCTAATCCCGTGACGGGGACTTTTTGGGTTAAAACACAACCTTTTCCCTGCAGCAAAATTTGAGTTAAATTTGGGTTTTCTGACGTAATTTTTCCTTGGGTTTTGGATGAGTGGGGTTGCTTTTACCTGACGTAATTTTTCCCCATGCTTTATGGGGGTCCCGGGTATGCCCCAAAATTGAGGTCTTGGTCTGAAATTTTTTTCCCTTGGGGGTTTTGGAGGGTTACCCAGTTAATTTGTTTGTTGGTGCTATTTTTCCCAAAAATGTTTTTTCCACTTTTTTTTTGATGTATGTGTGTATGGAGTTGACTTGTCTAAAATTTTAATTCCCCCTTGTATTTTGATGCAAAAATTTTCGAACGGTTGTCTGATTAAAAACCCTTCAAAAACCTTTTTTTTTATGAATTGATTTTTGTCGGGAATTTAAGTTTCCCTTTTTATTTAGCTTAATATTTTAAAAATTGCAGTCAAGGGTGTTTTTTCCATGAAATTTAAATTTGCATATCTTGGGGGGTTGTTTTGAGAAAAATTTTTTTCCAAGCTTTTAAATGCTTTATATTGACTTGTTGTCTGCCCAAAGTTTTTTTAAAATTATTTATTGCAAAATGTTGACTGGTTTGTTGAGACGGGGACGGAAAAGTGGGTCGGAAAAGTGTTTTAGAAACGGGCAAAACCCTTAAAAACTGCCCAGACTCCTGGGGAGAAGCAGAGGAAGGCCGCGTGGGGGAAAAAGGATCGATGGGTCGCCCCCTCTTGTTCCCCCTACAAAACCCCTTGGGTCCCGGGATTGGATGGGGTGAGACTTGTTCCCTTCAGCCCTTTTTTCCATGTTTTTTAATGTTTTTTTGATTTTTTGTTTCGGGCGTAACCTTTCCAATTTTGTAATATTACGTTTGACATGTTTTTCTGACGTAATTTTCCCGTGTTTTAAAAACCAAAAGGGTTGTTGACGAAAGCCCTTTTCCAAAGGGATTTCTTTCCCTATGTTAACTAGCTGCCCTAAACTTTGTCTTTTTTTTGAAATTTTAAAAATTTTACTTTTGGACTTGTCTGACGTAGTCTTTCATTTGTATTTTAATTTCCTCCAGTTAAAATGTCAGGAATTAGTCTTTCCTTTGTTTTTAATACATATGTTGATTTGGGTTTGCCCTGACGCAGTCTTTGGGTGTATTTTAAAATTACAACCAAAGTTAAAACTTGTCAAAAAGTATTTCTTTCCATGATTTAAACCCCCTTTAGGGTGATTTGCTGTTGCCCTTTTTTCTTTCTTTGTATTTAATAAATTTTGTTGAATTTTCTGATTTTGCCCCTTTCCCGTGTACTTAATACACCAGTTAAAAAGGGCCCTGAGGGTTACCCTTTTCCATGTATTTAATATATTTTTGTCCTTGTTGTCTGACGTTTTTTTTCCATGTATGAAATGCACAAGTTATTTTTTAAAAATGAAATTTTTTCCCCAATGTTTTTAAATATATTTTTCTTGACTTGTTGCCCTTGACGTAGTATTTCCATGTATTCAATACATATTTTGAATTGTTGTCGGGACGTATAGTCTTTCCATGTTTTTTAAATACATATTTTGGGACTTGTTTTTTGACGTAAGTTTTTCCCATGTTTTTAAAAAAATATGTTGTTTTGTTGTCGATTTAGTCTTTCTTTTTACTTAACGCATATGTTTACTGTTGAAAGGGAAGGTTAGTCTTTCCATGTTTTTAATGCATATCCCTGACTTGTCTGACGAATTTCCTTTCCCCCACGGTATTTTTTTTAAAATATGTTGACATGTTGTCGGGCCCGTAGTTTTCCCCAAGGGGATTTAAAAACCCTTTAATTATGTTTGGAAGGGTTGGTCTGATGAATTTTTTTTCCAATGTATTTTCATAAAATTTTGTTGAAAATTTTGGGGTTGGGCCCGTGGGTCTTTCCATGTTTTCAAAACATATGTTAAACCCATGTTGCCCCTGACTTTGTCTCTCCCAGGTATTTAAATGTTGACATGTGTCTGACTTTAGTTTTCCTCGTATTCAATTTACATATGTTGACATGTTGTTAAAGTTAGTCTTTTCCCCCGTTTTTAAATTTACAGATGTTGACATTTTGGCCCTGACGTAGCCCTTTCCTTGTTTTAATACATATTTAAGATTTGTTTAGATTTTCCCCGGGCCAGTCGTCGTATTTTGGGCCCATGTTTTTTGACTTTGTTTTCCTTTGTATTTATACATATTTTAAACCATTTTGGGCTGTGTCTGACTTGTTTTTTTCCCTTTGTATTTAATACAAAAATTTTGACAGGGTTTCTGGACGAAAGTTTTTTCCAGGGTTTTAAAAATATGTTGACATGTTGTCCGTGTCTGACGTAGTCTTTTAAATTGTTTTTAATTTACATATGTTGGGGTGTTGTCTGACGTGGGTTTTCCCAATGTATTTAAAAAAATATGTTGACATGTTGTCTGACTTTTGTTTTCCTTTTCCCTTATGCTTATTATTGACTTTTTTGTCTGACGTAGTTTTTTATGTATTTATTTACTTTGGGTTGGCATTTTGTTTTTGAGTAGTCTTTTCCAGTTTTTAGTACTTTATGTTGACATGTTGTTGACGTGGGTCTTTTATGTATTTGTAAATATGTTGACTTGTTTTTGGGCCCTTTATTTTCCCTTTGTTTTTAAATTAAAAGGGTTGACTTGCTGTCGGGAAGTTGTTTTTTTTCCCATTTCCCATGTAAGGGGACGACTTCCGGGGCCGGCGAAAGCCCTGCCCAGAAAACCTTTGTTGCCATTGAAATGGACGTGGGGGGGAAGACAACTACAGCCTGAAGTTCGAATGTCTGTTTTTCGGGGGGGCCCGGGAAATAGCCAGCCTTTTTTCCAAACGCCGGACCCCGTAATCTGGGCGATCCTGCGATTGCGGGTTCAAATTTCTCCCCCGGCCCCCTTTTTGGGAAAAACCAGGGTTTTTTTTCCCTCGGATTTTAAACTTTGGGGTTCTGACTCCCTTTTCCAAAATTTTGGTCCTTCGAATGGGGACTATAAATCGGGGTTTCCCGTGAGTGAACGCACGCATAACATTTTTGTACAAAACGTAAAATCCCTTCCCCA
>JAMYXO010000511.1:0-42500 GCA_033310375.1 Conus canariensis | reverse complement strand
CCATTAAAGGTCCTCAGAATGAAGACCAAGTAAAGACCCTCCCAGTAAACATTCTCCAAGTAAAGACCCTCCCAATGAACATTCTCCAAGTAAAGACCCTCCCAATAAACATTCTCCAAGTAAAGACCCTCCCAATAAACATTCTCCAAGTAAAGACCTTCCCAGTAAACATTCTCCAAATAAAGACCCTCCCAGTAAACATTCTCCAAATAAAGACCCTCCCATTAAGGGTCCTCAAAATGAAGACCAAATAAAGACCCTCCCAATAAACATTCTCCAAGTAAAGACCCTCCCAATGAACATTCTCCAAGTAAAGACCCTCCCAATAAACATTCTCCAAGTAAAGACCCTCCCATTAAACATTCTCCAAGTAAAGACCCTCCCAATAAACATTCTCGAAGTAAAGACCCTCCCAATGAACATTCTCCAAGTAAAGACCCTCCCAATGAACATTCTCCAAGTAAAGACCCTCCCAATAAACATTCTCCAAATAAAGACCCTCCCAATGAACATTCTCCAAGTAAAGACCCTCCCAATAAACATTCTCCAAGTAAAGACCCTCCCAATGAACATTCTCCAAGTAAAGACCCTCCCATTAAACATTCTCCAAGTAAAGACCCTCCCATTAAGGGTCCTCAAAATGAAGACCAAACAAAGACCCTCCCAATAAACATTCTCCAAGTAAAGACCCTCCCAATAAACATTCTCCAAATAAAGACCCTCCCTATGAAGAATCTGCAAGTAAAGACCCTCCCAATAAACATTCTCCAAGTAAAGACCCTCCCAATGAACATTCTCCAAGTGAAGACCCTCCCAATAAACATTCTCCAAATAAAGACCCTCCCAATAAACATTCTCCAAGTAAAGACCCTCTCAATAAACATTCTCCAAAGAAAGACCCTCCCAATAAACATTCTCCAAGTAAAGACCCTCCCAATGAACATTCTCCAAGTAAAGACCCTCCCAATGAACATTCTCCAAGTAAAGACCCTCCCAATAAACATTCTCCAAGTAAAGACCCTCCCATTAAGGGTCCTCAAAATGAAGACCAAATAAAGACCCTCCCAATAAACATTCTCCAAGTAAAGACCCTCCCAATAAACATTCTCCAAATAAAGACCCTCCCAATGAAGAATCTGCATGTAAAGACCCTCCCAATAAACATTCTCCAAGTAAAGACCCTCCCAATGAACATTCTCCAAGTAAAGACCCTCCCAATAAACATTCTCCAAATAAAGACCCTCCCAATAAACATTCTCCAAATAAAGACCCTCCAATAAACATTCTCCAAGTAAAGACCCTCCCAATGAACATTCTCCAAGTAAAGACCCTCCCAATGAACATTCTGCAAGTAAAGACCCTCCCGATAAACATTCTGCAAGTAAAGACCCTCCCGATAAACATTCTCCAAGTAAAGACCCTCCCAATGAAGAATCTGCAAGTAAAGACCCTCCCAATAAACATTCTCCAAGTAAAGACCCTCCCAATGAACATTCTCCAAGTAAAGACCTCCCAATGAACATTCTCCAAGTAAAGACCCGCCCAATAAACATTCTCCAAGTAAAGACCCTCCCAATAAACATTCTCCAAGTAAAGACCTTCCCAATGAACATTCTCCAAATAAAGACCCTCCCATTAAGGGTCCTCAAAATGAAGACCAAATAAAGACCCTCCCAATAAACATTCTCCAAGTAAAGACCCTCCCAATGAACATTCTCCAAGTAAAGACCCTCCCAATAAACATTCTCGAAGTAAAGACCCTCCCAATGAACATTCTCCAAGTAAAGACCCTCCCAATGAACATTCTCCAAGTAAAGACCCTCCCAATAAACATTCTCCAAATAAAGACCCTCCCAATGAACATTCTCCAAGTAAAGACCCTCCCAATAAACATTCTCCAAGTAAAGACCCTCCAATGAACATTCTCCAAGTAAAGACCCTCCCATTAAACATTCTCCAAGTAAAGACCCTCCATTAAGGGTCCTCAAATGAAGACCAAACAAAGACCCTCCCAATAAACATTCTCCAAGTAAAGACCCTCCCAATAACATTCTCCAATAAAGACCCTCCCTAGAAGAATCTGCAAGTAAAGACCCTCCCAATAAACATTCTCCAAGTAAAGACCCTCCCAATGAACATTCTCCAAGTGAAGACCCTCCCAATAAACATTCTCCAAATAAAGACCCTCCCAATAAACATTCTCCAAGTAAAGACCCTCTCAATAAACATTCTCCAAATAAAGACCCGCCCAATAAACTTTCTCCAAGTAAAGACCCTCCCAATAAACATTCTCCAAGTAAAGACCCTCCCAATAAACATTCTCCAAGTAAAGACCCTCCCATTAAACATTCTCCAAGTAAAGACCCTCCCATTAAAGGTTCTCAAAATGAAGACCAAATAAAGACCCTCCAGATAAAGACTTCAAATGAAGATCCTTCAAATGAAAACTTGATCAGTGAGATCCTACAAATAAAAACCATCCATATAAAAAACCTCTCAAAATCAACATCCACTAAATAAAGACCTTCTAAATGAAGACCTCCCAAACGAAAACCCTTCAAATAAAGATCTTGCAAATTAGAGACTTCAATGAAGACTTACAAATAAACTGTCCCACTAAAGATGCTGTTTTCAGTAAACACCTTATAAATATGTACCCTCCAAATAAAGACCCCTCCAAGACAAGAGCATTCAAACTAGTTCTTTCCAAGTAAAGATCGTCGCAATAAAAACTTTCTAAATAAAGACCATCGCAATAAAGATTCTCACAATAAAGACCCCTCAACAAAGATCCTGCCAATATCTTATAATCTCCTTCGCAATAAAGATTCCCCCCAATACTCTCCTTATAAAGTCCTTTGATATAAGTACCTGCAAATTAAAGTCTTCTCAAGAAAGTCCTTACAAATGCGGGCCATCACAATTAAGATCCTCACAACAAAGATCTTCCCTGTAGAGATCCCTACAAAGATCATCCCAGTAAAGATCCTACTAATAAAGATCTCGGTTAAAGTCCATATAATTAAATTAACTTAATAAAGGCACTCCAAATAAAAACTCCAATGAAAATTTTCTTAACAAGATCTTTCAAATAAAAATCTTCCCAATTAAAACCTTCCCAATAAAGATTCTCCCAATAAAGATCATATAAGCCCTTCACAGTAAAGACCCACCCCATAGAGAGCCTCTCACAAAATTCTTAATGGAGATCTTCCCAATTACAATTCTCCCAATAAACACCCTTCAAACAAGACTCTCATATTAAAGATCCTCCCAATAAAGATCCAATAAAGATCTTTCAAATAAAGACCCACCCAGTAATGCTCATCCCAGTAAAACTTCTCCAAATAAAGACGCCCAAAGTCCGTCCCAGTATAGATTTTCATGGTACAAAAGACCCAATACAGATCTTCCCAGTACGACAGACTCTCCTAAAAAAAAAGTGTCCCAAATGAAATCCTCCCAAGATAGATCCTTCCCTCTCTATAAAGATTGTCCCAGTGGAGATCCTTACATTGAAGATCTTCCAATAAAGACTTTCCAATGAAGACTCTCTCAATGAAGATCTTCCCACTAAAGATCCTTCCAATGGAGACCCTCCCAATAAACCTCCAGAAAGATTCTCCCTTTAAGATATTCCCAATGAAAGCTGACCCAGTCAAGTCTTCCAATACAGACCCTCCCAACAAAGATTAACAATCGGGTCAAAGGTTACCGTTACTGGTAACCATGTAAAGCCAATACTGCCTGCCACATGTGGGGGTGAACTCGGTAAGAAAATCATACCTGTAGACCTGTTCCAAGTAAACATGGTGGAAGAAGAAAAGACAGATCATACTGAATCTCACAGCCTTGGTGAACAAAGACAGTGCCTCCATCAAGGCAGACATGAAAAGTGTGCCATTGGGAGAAACGACAGACTGTATGTGAAAGGAACATTATCATATTTGCCACCTGGAGTGTGAAAACACATGGACTAGCGGAAAAAGTTAAAGAACTGACCAATGAAATGGACAAATACACCTGGCATATTCTCAGCCTCTGTGAAGTGAGATGGAAAAACAGCAGATAAGTATGGACAGAAGAGTGGCATGTCCTGTACTATAGTGGAGAAGAAAACATGTACACAGAGTAGGATTTTTAGTTAACAAAAACATCCAGGGCAGAGAATGTCAATATCCCTGTTCTATCCCACCACATCTTATTTTGCACGAAACCCCCCCTTTTCACATACAAATCACGTCCTTCACATATCAGTTTTGGCCAAAATTAACACCTGTTTTCTAAACAAAATTAACACCCCAAAACCTCTAAAAATTGACGCAATCAGTACATTAAAATGGGGGGGTTTCGTGCAAAATAAGCTGTGGTGATATAGAGCCGGGGATATTGACATTCTCTCTCAGCTATCAACGTTCGAGGGACTGAGCCCTTACTACTTTTTAATATGTTCTTCTACTTCCAGCACTATTCATAAGTCAGAACAAACAACTAAACCTCCATCTTGATTAGTTATTTTTACATCTAATGAATTTATAGCTCCCTCAATTAATTCTTTAAATTGACTGTTTCCATTAAACCTGTATAGCTGATAATCGCAAAACCCCGCCCTAATTGACGGCAAAACCTTTAGAACTGTAGATGGATTGCCATTAAACAAATTAGTATTTGTTTTTAACTGTTGTAAATGGACATACAGCATTGGATTCACAGAAAAATCAGAAGGTTTATTACCTTCAAACTGATAGATGCCTTCTCTTGTGCTAAATTTATAAGATTTGTCACTATTGTGGAAGCCCAAGATTTTAGCTAGGTCTTTAGAGAAAGTGTACTCTCTTTTTTCTTCTAGTGGAAAATTCATAGTAATTCTAAGGTTTGCCTCGTTAATTGTTAACAATATGCCAGATTCGTTAAGTACTTCTTTTAAAGAACAAAAGTTGTAATAACCATCAGGTATTTGTATATGGCTTATTTGATTGCCTTGTTCGTCATCAACATTAATCCAGTTATTTTGAGCTTCTTCAGATATGTTAACCCACATAACTTTAAAGCCAATTTCTCTAAGGGCAATCCTACAACTTCCGCTCCAATTGGTAATTGGGTACGCTAAGAACACACGCTCGTTTTGCTTGGTTATATAGATGTACATCTTTTTTATAACTATTTTAAAACTATTTAAAAATGGAACCTTTTAAATATAATGAAAGTGCTACTTACAATGTAGGAGCGTTTTATAACCCCAAATCTTTGGACTTTAGCAATTTAACAATTGCAGTAGATGGATCATACGGCTTCCAAGTCAGACTTGTAAACCCACTAACTAAATATTTAAATCCTCCAATAAAGAGTGACAGAGTGCCATCAGCATGGTCATCTCGCCCTATGACTTTTTTCCAGAATCAGTTAAATTTTGCCATTTACTGCGCAACCACAGGCTGCGGTGTTTCATATGCAAACCATTTAAACCACCCCAATCTCTTGGTCGAACGCTCTTGCAAGAGCGCTCGACCTAATTGCCAGCCCTGTAAACTAGGCCGATCGCTCTTGTAAGACCGCTCTGTCTAGACCGCTGCTGTGCTCCTCTTTTTTCAACCGGGCTTGCAGCTGGCTTTGGCAGAGTTACAGCAGTTACTGCTGTAGCCGAGCTTTTATGGCGGCTCTAATCGCCAGTAGTAGTACATCCGTCATTGTATATTTGGAGCATTTATATGGAGATAGTGCTGGCTACACACTACTCCTCTCCATACTGGTAGATGTACTAAGGCCTTGTTAAAATAACAACACAGTCAAACGCAGTAGGGAGCACGGCCTTCTTGCACGACAGTCAGTGAGAGAATGATGAAATCTACCCGGCGCATGCACGACTGAATTGCGCATTGCGACAATAGATTTTTCTGGCGTGATTGTGGGACGATCACGCCACATATGAGTCACGTTAAAACAGCCGTGGGCGGCCCAAGCACAAGCGTGCAGCGGCAGCACTCAATCAGCTACCTGTTATTGATTTCTCTTGCGCAAAACAAGAGGAACGGCTAGTTAATTATTTTTTAATTGTCGTTTATATTCTGGAATAAAAATGAAGCCCAAAGTAGCTACAGAGCTTATTAATATATACAGAATTTGGGAGGAGGAGAGGGGGTGGGGGGCCGATAGAGAAGAGTTAGAGAGCATGTTTGAAGAATTAATTAATGATCTTTTTGAGCGTCTAACTATACGAGAAGGCGTAGTGGAAGCCGTTAGTAAAATACCAGATTCTTGGCCCCAACCAGTTGTAAAGTTGCTTGCCATTTTAGTTGATAATATGGCTCCTGAGGATGCTAATCTGACTGTTTCTACCAGCTCTGAAGGAGTAGCTATTCACTTTAATGAAGATCAGGCTTTACGATTAGAAAAGACTATGAATAATAAACAATAGCCGAATTTACATTTACAATTATTTTTTTTTATTTATTTACATTTAAAAATGGCTGCCGAACTCAGTGAATCTGATTTAAAGAATTGTAATGAACTATTTGACGAAACAATGAAAGTATTAAACATCGATTTTAGTGAATTTGGGTTTGAGAATGATGTAAACAATATAATAAAAGATCATAGTGAACTATTTGACGAAGCAATTAAAGTGATGAACATTGACTGTAGTGATTCAGAAAAAGCTAAAGTATTGGCAGGCGTTCTTGTAAGGTTAACGTGTCTTGAAGTGTTGCAACGCTTGGGAGAAGAATAAAAAGCCCGTTTACTTACTTTTATTTACATTTATTTTTTTTATTTACGTAAATATTGTGGGTTAAAAATGAGTCCCACAAGTAAATCCGAGTTTGAAATACTACCTTCCAACAACGTACAGTTGGAAGGTAGTAACAAATCATTAAACAATAAGACCATTGATTTAGACATGGACATTATTAATCCTATAAATGTTTATGAAAGCGTGACACATGCTATCTCTAAAATCCCAGTCTCTCTTCAAATTAACCCGCCAGTAAAAGTGATGTTAACTATTCTGATTAAATATATAGCCCCTGATGATAGTAGTATGCAAGTCTGGGTTTCAACTATACAGAAAAAAGTAATCAGCTATCACAACTTTACACCCGGCGTGGCTGATTACATGCTTACACAGTTTGACCATGCGGTTGAAGAAGCGAAAACGCGCGGCTCCGGCTGGACTAAAGGAACAGTCCTTAAAATTATATTGAGACAAGCAAAGTTCTATGATATGGTCGGCAATTCTTACATCCCTCTCCTGAGAGAGTTAGTTCTTAAACGAGCAGCCTTAAATATACATAATTCAGATAACTTATGTTTCATGTGGTGCGTTTTAGCGCATCTACACCCAGTTAAAAAGCACCCAGACAGAGTATCTAATTATTGGCAGTATAAAGATAGCCTGAACTTTGATAACATAGACTTTCCAGTGAGCATAGAAAGTATATCTCAGTTTGAAGAGCAAAACAAACCAATAACCGTGAGCGTATACGCCTGGAATTCAGTAGACAATTTACAGCCTATAAGGGTTTCTCCCAATGCTCCCCCTTTAGGTGAGTCACTTGAAAATCATGTAGACTTAATTCTGTTTGAAGATGGTTCCAAGAGCCATTATGTATTAATTAGAACAATGAGCAGACTTCTGACTTATACTACAACGGATACTGCTAAACAAGAGCTTTGTAGGAGGTGTTTGGTTAGAATTCCATCTATAGAGGCGGCTGACAAACATAAGAAACATTGTAAAAGTTATGAAGACTGTAAAACCGAACTTCTTATGCCCAAACCGGGGTCTAAAGTTAGTTTTAAGAATGTACGAAAAATGCAAATGAGTCCATACGTAGTTTATGCTGACTTCGAGTCAATCTTGCCACAGTACTACGGCCCTCAACAAGAACAAGAACAAAAAACAACCTTATTAACCCACCATCAGATCTGTTCTTATGCATTTGTTGCTGTTAGATCAGATGGTCGACACACACAGCCGGAGATTTACAGAGGCCCCAACGCAGCTAATCAATTTTTAGAGCAGATGAAACACCTTCGCAATCAATTCTCTAATCAGCTGAACCTTTCAGGCATTAAGATGACTCCTGAAGATGAAGAACGTTATAAATCAGCTACCCACTGCTGGATATGCAACAGAGAATTATCAGGCGATGCTGTAAGGGACCATGATCACATTACTGGAAAATTCAGAGGGGCTGCGCACAACGGCTGTAATCTTCAACTTAAGGTTGACCCCAAGACATGGAAACTGCCAATCTTCTTTCATAACTTGCGGGGCTACGATTCTCATTTTATCATGCAAGCAGTGACTTCTAAATATAAGAGAGTTAGCTGTATTGCACAGTCTTCAGAAAAGTACATGACCTTTACTCTTGACTGTTTATCCTTTTATGACTCTGCCCAACATCTGATGGGGAGTTTAGATAAGTTAGCAGAATCTCTGCAAGACTATCCAATCACTAAAAAATACTTTAATCCATCTTTAGTTCGTAAAGGAGTTTATCCTTATGAATACATGGACTCGTGGGACAAGTTTGACGAGCCAGCGCTGCCGCATAAAGACGACTTTTACAGCCGTCTTAAAGGCAAAGGCATATCTGATGCTGACTATGAATACGCTCAGAAAGTCTGGACAGAATTGCACTGCAAAACGATGGGCGATTATCACGATCACTACTTGATGGCTGACGTGTGTTTATTGGCAGACGTCTTTCAGAATTACAGATCTACTTGCATGAAACATTACAGCTTAGACTCATCACATTACATCTCTGCGCCTGGCCTTTCTTGGGATGCATTCTTAAAGTCTACAAACATCCAGATTGACTTAATTTCTGATCTGCCCACACTCCAGATGATTGAAGCCGGCCTAAGGGGAGGCATTAGCATGGCCTGTCATCCTTACCGCAAAGCCAACAACAAATATTTAGACGGCTATGATCCAACTAAACCATCCAACTATCTAATGTACTTAGACGCCAACAATCTGTATGGGTGGGCCATGAGCCAGGCGCTGCCATTAAGAAACTTTAAAATGATGAACGGACCTCATGATGTCAATACTGTGTTGAGTATGCTATCACAGCTTACACCCGATAATCCAATAGGGCTAATCTTAGAGGCGGACTTAGATTATCCTAAAGAATTACATGACCTTCATAACGATTTCCCCTTAGCCGCAGAAAGATTAAAGATGAATCCCACAGAACCGCCTAAACTCGTGCCTAACCTTTAACAAAACTAAATATGTCTGTCATTACCGGCTGTTACAATTTTACTTAAGGCATGGGCTAAAGCTGACAGCCGTTCACAGAATAATTACCTTCGATCAAGCGCCTTTCATGAGACCGTACATCATGAAGAACACTAATCTTAGAACTAAAGCCACAGACGCTTCAGAAAAAGACTTCTTTAAGTTGATGAACAACAGTTGTTTTGGCAAAACCATGGAAAACGTACACAATCGTAAAGATGTAAGATTAGTTACAAACGAAAAACAAGCAATTAAGCTGACCTCTAAACCTAACTACCAAGACTTTAGAATATTTAGCGACAGCCTGGTTGGCATTATGATGAAGAAACTGAGTGTGAAGTTGGATAAGCCGGTGTTTATCGGCTTCACCGTATTAGAGTTGTCAAAGTTATTAATGTTAGAATTTCTATACGACTACTTTAAGCCGCTGTACCCAGAAGCAAGAGTTCTTTACACAGACACTGATAGTTTTATTCTAGACGTCCCCACAGAAGACTTCTATAAGGATTTAGAAACAGAAGTAGCCAAAGGAGCTGATGGGTGGTACGACACATGCGACTATCCTAAAGATTCGCCTCTACATTCAACCGTGAACAAGAAAGTGATTGGAAAGATGAAGGATGAACTTAATGGGACGGTTATACAAGAATATGTTGGCTTACGGTCGAAGATGTATAGCGTTGCCAGCCAAACTTCTGTAACAAAGAAAGCTAAGGGCATAAGTAAAGAAGTTGTCAAAAAAAATATAACTCACGACAACTACAAGCAAGCTCTCTTTGAAAACAAAGTATTTCATCACACAAATGTTAATCTGCGCTCTACTCTTCATCAAGTAAACACAACTGCAGTTAATAAGAAATCACTAGTCTCTAACAATAACAAGAGAACTTACGTTAATCCTGAGTTTTCATATGCTGTAGGACATTGGAGAACTTTAAAAGATTAACCTAACTAGTACTTAACTTAAGAACTTAACAAGAACTTAACTTAAGAACCTAACTGGTACTTGCCCAAGAACCTAACTAGTACTTAACTTAAGAACTTATATTTTTTTGCACTTAACTTGTAATTTACTTGTAATTTACTTGCTCTTAACTTAAAAAGTACTTTCTATAACTAACTTAACTTGTACCTATCTAGTTCTTAACTTGTACTTTATTTAGTTCTTTAAAACTATTCCATACAAAATGGGTCTACAGCAGGAGGTTGTACTTTTTTTGCAGAAGTTGGTTCTTCTTCTTTTACTGTGGGGGTTTGTGACTTTGCTGCTGCTAAGTATGGCGTTAGACATTTGTATGCTAAAAAACCCCCACCAACAACAACCGCAGCAAATACATAATAATACATCTTATCGTTTAATTGTGATTGTGTTGTTGTTAATTGTGTTGTTGTTGACGGCGGCGATGTTGTATTACTATCTAATAATTTTTGTTTTGCTGCTTGGTTTGCTTTTTGCAGTCTGTTCCATTCAGCTAGTTTACGACCGGCCTCAACACGCCCAGCACTTTTAGACTTAGTAACACTACTCACTTGCGGCACACTCGCCTGTAGATTCACTTGTGGGGCACTCTCTTGTGGGACACTCACTTGTGGGGCATTCTGCTCCTGCGGAGTCTTCTTCTCCTGATCGCTCATTTTTTTTATTGCGATTAAAATTAATATGATTAAAATTAATATGATTAAAAGTAATTAATCCCATGATGAATGGACATAACATCGTTCCAAATCTGTAATACATGTCACATCCTAGAGACTCTAATGACTTTGTTAAAACCGGATCTTGTGATAAGTCATATTTTAAATCTTCTTCTGAATCAACCGGCGCCATCTTACTTACTAACTTAGCATATAAACTAATCATTGTCTGTCCCACTGATCTAACCATTTTTGATCCTAGCTGTGCCTCGTACCTGGCGTAATACTTCTCAACGTCTGATGTAGACAATTGCTGAATCTGCTCGATACTTAGTTCAACGCCTAAATACTGTTTAGTTTTTCCACACGCGGCCAGAGAGTATAATCTTTCTTTATGGCAGAGGTCTGCCTGCTCCTCACACTTTAATAGTTCGTCACAATCCATTTTTAAAAGCAATAAAAAATAATATAATACTTTTAAAACCATGAGTTTAACGCTGGTTAATTATGCAGTGCCTATCGCTGGTGTTATAGTCTATTCAACCCTCGCAAAATGTTTGCTAGGAATAAAACCGCCCAACATGGGAAAGATAGAAGATTTGCCAAGGCTAGCTGCGGCCTTATTTTTAGCTTTAACAACAAAAGATTATTTGATTAAAAAGCACATAGACAGCCTTTCGTATTATGATTATTTTAATTATTTTTTTAGTTAATAAAAAGATGAGTGAAAAAAAGATTATCAATACGATTTACCATTCTGCTGTAATTAGCGGCCTTAGTATTGGTTATAGCGTGCTAGCAAAAAACATGTTTAAAATGAAGCCGGCGGATCTAGGAAGATTAGACATTGAGGATGTTGTTAAGGTTATAGTTGTAATTACTGCAGGGATTGCCTCAAAAGACTTTCTTGTTGCACAGGGGATTATCCCAGAAAACATCAATGCATAGAAAGATTAATGCATAGAAAGATTAATGCATAGAAAGATTAATGCATAGAAAGATTAATGCATAGGCGGATTAATCTAGAAAATATTGATTTATAAAAGATGTCTGGATTGGTTCTGATGGTGGGAGGAGCTATTGTTAATGCATTGGCCTTCTCTGGCAGCAATTATATGTTTAGTAAATTGCGGTCCGATGAAGAGAGAGAACGCCATAACAAGGCAATGGAAGATTTAGCTAAGGCAAGAGACGCTTACGAGAAAAGGAGAATTGCTCACTTAGACTTTATTAATAAAAAGTTAAGAGAACAGGGCCATGCAGAGCACACATTTACAGACGTTGATGAAGCAATGAATGAATATTACTTAGTGACAGGAAAGAAGTTTCTAACATCGCCGCCGCCAGAACTGTCTGACTTTTATGAACCGTCTGAGGATCAGAAAATGGTAGAAATAGGCTTTATTATAGGTGCTATGGGAGCAATCTTTCTTCTCGCATATTCAATCTAAAAACATAGTTAAAATGTAATAAAAAAACAGTCCCTTATGGACAATACGAAGTACAATACAAAGTACAAAATATATTATTCTCCTGGAGGGTATTGGAAAGGAAAGGCTGCTATTGATAAACTGAGTAAAGCTGCTAGGGTGTCTGAATCAGAAGCGAAAGACTGGCTTTCAAAACAGGCGATCTGGCAAATATATCTGCCCGCCCCAAAAAGAATAATAAGGCCTCGATTTGTTAATTCAGTTCCTAATGACACCCACCAGATGGACTTCTTGTATCTTCCACATGACAAAGTTAGACGAAAAAAGTTTAAGTATGCTCTGACGGTTGTTGACATGGCTTCAAGGTATAAAGATGCTGAGCCTTTAACGGATAAAAGCTCAACTGCCGTGGCTGTGGCTTTACAACAAATATACATGCGAGGCCCATTAAAGTATCCTAGGATGATTCAAGTTGATGATGGGAAAGAGTTTAAAGGTTCTGTAAACCAGTTGTTTTTAAGACACCGGGTTACAGTTAAGAGAGGGATCCCAGGCAACCATCGATCACAAGCCCTAGTAGAAAACTTTAATAAGAATCTGGCTGAACGTCTGTTTACCTATCAATATCACAGAGAAATTATGGACAAAACACGCAATACAGAATGGGTTAGGAGATTGCCAGCAGTCTTACGTGCTATGAACAATGAAGAATTTAAAGCAACAGGCCTTAAACCAGTAAACGCGATCAAATTAAAAAAAATTAGCATTACTGAAAATGTGCAGGGTACTCAGAAACTCTTGCCGTTTGGACTAAAAGTAAGATACTTGTATGCGCCAGGAGAAGCAGAAGGCGATGTTAGAATTAGAGCCACAGACCCTATATGGAGCGTAGATGTATATGAAGTTGAAAGAATTATGAAAACAACCCCTCCTGTGTATTATTTAAGAGAAACTCTCTCTTCTAGCGGCGCTACTGCGTCTAAAAAGCCCGCCCCTAAAAGATCCTTTGTTCGTGAAGAGTTGCAAGTTGTCCCACCAAACACAGTGCCGATTAGTTAAAAAAAAAAGTATTTGCTAAACTTATAATTTATTTTTTTGCTAAACTTATGATTTATTTTTTTTGCTAAACTTATAATTTATTTATTTTAGTTCACATCTTATTTTTTGGCTTATTTTGGGTTTAACCAGTCATGTGTTTGCTTTTCAATGTTCTGTTTAATTGTCTCAGTGTCTACCTGTTGTGAAGTAAAAGTCTTTCTCCACTCCTTTTGAAGTTCAATTTTTTGTCGCCTGTAATCCTCGCCGTCAGCCATAAGCTTCTGAAATTCTTCGTCTGTAATGTTTTCATCCTGTATTGATTTGCTTATTCTTAATCTTAATGAAGAAAGTTTTGCTGATGCGAGGGCTACAATGGCAGTGTGCTTTTGTAGTTTAGGCGTTAATTTTTTTTAAAACAGCACTCACAATCATAGACATGGCGCCTAAACCTAGTCCAAGGCTCCCTAATGCTAAAGAGGCTGGCGCCCCGGCCCCAGTAGCTAAAAGAGCAACACTAGACCCAGCACTTACGCTAGCTACAGCTGATGAGCCAGTAATTACATAAGAAAGAGTATTTAAAGCTTTAGCATATTTCTTTCTAGTAACCCTGTACTTATCTAAGTCACTTTCTATTTCCTTTCGAAGTTCAGTTATTTGCTCTAATCTAAACTGTTGAACCTCCATTTTTTTAATTAAGATTAATTTTTTAATTAAGATTAATCTTATACATATCTACTTATTAATCCTTCTGGCAGCACTTCATCAACAGAGTAAAACGCAATAAAATCAACATACTTAATGAAAATAAAGTCAAGTACTGTTAGTTTGTCTTTGTCAACCATCACAGTAACTTTGTCAGAAGATACAAAAGTCTTTATTTCATCTCCGTTTTTAGTAATAACAATAGCGAGCTTCAGAGGGGCATCCAAGTTTTCAGCCTTTATTTGTATGCCTCTAATTAACGTATGTTCTGGCAAACTAGAATCAGCCTCCCTTGGAGTAATAAATAAGCGAAAAAGCATCGTCATTTGCCTAGGTAGTGACTGTAGCGTTGGAGTAAACTCTAAGCCAACGGTGTCATCCCCCACTTCAGCTAAGGGTCTCTTTCTCTTTAGCATATATTCAGAACCCTGCCTAGTTATTTCAATCTGTTTTTTCTGTTGTGTTCCTGGGACCAGGCTAACAAGAAAGGGACCTGCATTCAAAGCTTTTCTAAAATTGTTTTTCTTATCAAAGTATACATTAGGGCTTCGTAGTTCAAACTTTAAATTCCAAGCAATTTCAGGAAGCAACGCCCAAACATTCTCTCGTTTATGAAGTTTGTATTCATGTTTGCCAAAATCGTTTGCCCTTAAATTTCTTATCTCTTCTAGGGTAGGATACTGCTGTCGTTTTTTGTCTTCAATTTCTGTTCGTTTGTAAACCCCATCGTCGGTGTACTCAAATCCATAAACATTTCCTGGAACTCCTATTAGATCAAACTCAGTTGTGTCTGCTAGGTCTTTTAGCTCTACTGCAGTGCATTTAGGAGCTAGCTGCGCTTTTGATTCTGGCCCTCGAGACATTCTTTTTAATATTAAAATTATAATAAACAATTTGTTATAAACAGTCTATAATAAACAATCTATAATAAACAATCTACAATAAACAAACGTATTGAACTGGGGGGTCAGTCCGTAAGCATAGCTTAGCGTGCTTAGATTTTTCTAACTGCTCTTTTATTTTTTTTAGCTCATCTTTGTCCCTTATTATATAATTTTCACTTAAACATTCTTCAAAACTATCTTTGTCCTTAGTGTAAAATAAGATGACTGATTTTAACTGCGATCTAAAGTCTTTTAAGACAGCATTGTATTTTTGAGTTAAGAGCCAAACAGAAACTAAGGCGTGGCGTCCACTAAAGGCTAGCTTAGACAAAGTCCTTCTTTTTTTAACAATGTCTCGTTCGGCTGAGCAGTCATCAATAATAAACAGCGTTTCAGTTCCCTCAAATAGTCTATAGTAATGTTCTAAACAGTCGCTCAGTTTGTCGCTAGGATCAACTAAAAATATATTATCGTCTGTCCAAATAAACTTCCTTTCTTTGTAAGACTTGTTGTGCTTAATGGTTGTGCAGAATATAACAATGTGCTCGTAATGAAACCTGTAGACTGTTTGTAACAAATCAAGTACAAAGACAGTTTTCCCACACCCAGTAATCCCGCAGATAAGAGAACAGTGCGGATCTTTGGGCAGAAACTTCAAACTATCCATCTGTTTTATTAGAATATTTCTTCTGCATTTTAATAAGCCACATCTTTTAGCCTGTTTTCTTCAATGTTTAGCTGAGCATCACAAACCATAAAAATATGAATTTGTATTGGGGCGTTTCCGTCTGCTTTCTTGTAAATATTTATTTTTATGCCATCTTGCCCCACCCTTTCTCCACTTCCAAACAATCTGTTGTCAAATGTGGATCTAAAATCCAGCCACAGCCCATATTTGGTTATTAAGTAGTCTTCGAGTCTTACATCATAAAGGCGAAATTTTTTACATACACGATCAACTGCGGGATCTCTTTGCCTACCTCCAGCAAATAACTTTCTTATTTCATCAAAGTGTTGGTGAGGTAAAAGTCCGCGGTCCGAATACAACTGATCAGACTTACCATTTATTGCACAGTCAACCTTCTCAATTTTTGGATTATAAAACGCTTCTGATTCTCTATGAAAAGGAGTTGTTCCTTCAGTAAACAAGAACAAAATTCCTTTTAAAGACTTCAGAGACTGATTTAGATGTATGTTCCAGAGAGTGTCTCGCTTGTTTCTATTTTCTGTAGTGGAGTGTATAACTCTTTCATAATAAATAACTGTTTTATTTTTATACTGAGTTAAGATTGTTCTGGCCAGTTCAGGGTTAGTAACAACATCAAACTCAAGAAAAATGTCGCTAACTGCGTATTTAGCTTCAGGATCTTCAGACAAAACAACAGAACTGCTAGGATTAAATGTCAGTTCATAAGTAAGTTTTTCTTTTAGTGCACCTTGGTAATATGGCATATGCGTCTTTAACAGCTCAAAATCTAGAGGGATGCAGAATCTGTTGCCAAATGCTTCTGCTACTGCTTCATCTTTAACATCATCCTTTGCATCCTCCGCTCCAACTCTGTGCTTGAGACCGTTTGGACTTTGTATTCCTTGATAAACTTTCTCTTTTCTTTCTTTTTTAGGCAGCCATAGGTCAGAATAGAGGGCAAAAATGTCTGCCTCGCCTAGTACAAATACTTCTCTGCCCTCCAGTTTGATTGCTATATGATTAACGATTGCCCTGCCCAAATTAGCAACAACAGTAGCATTAGGATCTTCCGATGTAATATCTATTTTGAATGATAGTTTAGCAGTGCCTGGCATTATAACATCGCCAGCGCCAAGATCAGGGAACTTAACTATTAAAGTTTGTCCGGGCTGAACTGTTGATGGAGTATTTACACTAATTACAGTCTGCCTTATACCTTTTACGCCGTGGGGTTCCTTCTCTTTTCTGTATGGATCAAGGTCACAACCGTATGAGTTCATTTTTTATAAAACAAAAAAGAATATAAAAAAAAATATGGATGAAGATTATGACCCGATTGATCCTATTGAAGAAGAAGATGAAACAGAACTGGGCCCTTCATTGCGAGAAGAGCTTGAAGAAGCGGGTTCTTTACTCCCTAAACAACGTCAAGAACTATTGCAAGAAAGAATTCAATCATTCTATAAAAGCATAGGGCGAAAGCTACCAGGCGTACTAGATCCTAACGATTTTGAGGAAGTTGATGGGCATTTGTATATAAAAACTGGTGCAGGAGGCCGTGTAAATGCTACTTCAATGCAAAACCCAAACAGGTTTTTAAAACTAAGCACAATTAGGCGAAAACTCCCTATTGCTAAGGCAGAACAATTAAACCTTTTAGAGCCTAGAGACGAAGCTGTTAGTCGTTTACAGAACTGGGGGCAAGAGTTGCCAACACAATCTGAAATACAAAACATTCCTCTTCAAGAATTAAATCGAACAGCAGATGAACTAATAACAGAAATTGAAACAAGTTTAAGTGAGGAGACAGGCGTAAAAGAACTTGTCAATTCTCAATATTCTGATCGAGAGCGCAAGGCCCTTGATAAAGCTCTACAGACAATAAGGGGTGAACTAATGTACAACACGGCAAAACTTGGTGAGCTAGAAAGAGATATAGAAGAAGAAAAAATTAAACTGGCTGATGCAGACGATAACAATCTAGGACTAGAAGAAAAGGCTAGAATACAACAAAAATTACAGGAGTTAATGAACAAAAAGACAGAACTGTTAGGTGCGATTTCTATTAACAGAGGTCATCTAGAATCGCAAATAACCAGAATCAGAGAAGTTATAATCAAAATACTTCATGAAAACACTACGTTAGCAGAAAGAATAAGGATTCTGTTCAGAGAAGAGGGGATTACAGTAGTTAGCATATTAACGGCTGTTGGGTTTGCTATCTCTACGCTGGTTTATGCATTAACTGGCAGTGCGCCAACCGGGCCAGTAACGCCTCCAACGCCTCAGCCTGGTAAAAGTTGGATTAGAAAACAATTGCATCATCTAGCAAACTTATTAAAGAAGTTAGCAGCTAAAGCCCTTGATGCTCTGCCTGGCATAATTGGCAGTGTTGTTAGTTGGGTTTTGTCTACCATAGGCAAAGTGGCTGGTTATATGGCTGACCATCTGTGGACGTTAGGAGTGCTGGCTGCTGGTTTAATTTTTAGTGAAATAAAGTATGGCTAATCCAGTAAAAGTTAAAAACACAACAAGGGCTGTCTTTTCGCTAGTATGACTGTCGGGGTAAGGCAGATCAACAGGTGGCGTGCTTTCTGGCTGTGGGACGCTTATAACTGGTGGCGGATCGCTTTCTGGCTGTGGGGCGCTTATAACTGGCGGGGGGTCGCTTTCTTCAAGGCTAGGTACTTTTTTAAAAATGGATGGAGCAGGCCTTGTGTTTAAGCCTTGATTGTGTCCTAAGTTTTGATCGTCTCCAGCTATGAGAATTTCATTGTTATAATTCTGTATCATGCCAATCTGTAGTCTAAGGTCAGAAGGCAGCATGTATAATCCATGACCAACAACAAAGTCAACCTTTGACCTAGCATGTGAAAGAACGTTTTGATACCTTTGTATGCTGGCAGGCAAATCAACAGCAGAGTTAATAGCATCTTCTAAATTGGCTAGAAATTGTTTTCTGGCGTCAAAGCCTGTAGATTGATCCACTATGCTAGATTTAGTCTGTGCTTGTGCTCCTAATAGACACCAAACGTATGTCCTTATGGAGTCATTAAGCCTTTGCACTCCTGGCATTGTTAAACCTTTACTTTCATCTAAGATAAATGTTGCCCAAGCATTAGGATGTTTTTGTTCTATGGATCCTAATCGAACTTGTTTGTTTGGTTGAAAAGAGGTGTGGCCTGGCCAGTAGTCATAAGTATATTCTCTTTTTGTACCCCACAAATACAATGTGCCTAGCCCATGATTGCGGTCTAACTTTTGTCTAAAGTCAGTTGAAGGATTAATGTTAAATTCGTTGCAGATTCTTTCATATGCATTATTGTCCATGGGGCTGAGAAATGGATTAAACGCGTTGTCGTTAGGGAGGGGCACTTGTAGTTCAGTTAGTATGCGTCTGTACTGGTAATAAACATGAAAGTTATATACTGACCTTACTAAGAGATTGGGGTGGTTTAAATGGTTTGCATATGAAACACCGCAGCCTGTGGTTGCGCAGTAAATGGCAAAATTTAACTGATTCTGGAAAAAAGTCATAGGGCGAGATGACCATGCTGATGGCACTCTGTCACTCTTTATTGGAGGATTTAAATATTTAGTTAGTGGGTTTACAAGTCTGACTTGGAAGCCGTATGATCCATCTACTGCAATTGTTAAATTGCTAAAGTCCAAAGATTTGGGGTTATAAAACGCTCCTACATTGTAAGTAGCACTTTCATTATATTTAAAAGGTTCCATTTTTAAATAGTTTTAAAATAGTTATAAAAAAGATGTACATCTATATAACCAAGCAAAACGAGCGTGTGTTCTTAGCGTACCCAATTACCAATTGGAGCGGAAGTTGTAGGATTGCCCTTAGAGAAATTGGCTTTAAAGTTATGTGGGTTAACATATCTGAAGAAGCTCAAAATAACTGGATTAATGTTGATGACGAACAAGGCAATCAAATAAGCCATATACAAATACCTGATGGTTATTACAACTTTTGTTCTTTAAAAGAAGTACTTAACGAATCTGGCATATTGTTAACAATTAACGAGGCAAACCTTAGAATTACTATGAATTTTCCACTAGAAGAAAAAAGAGAGTACACTTTCTCTAAAGACCTAGCTAAAATCTTGGGCTTCCACAATAGTGACAAATCTTATAAATTTAGCACAAGAGAAGGCATCTATCAGTTTGAAGGTAATAAACCTTCTGATTTTTCTGTGAATCCAATGCTGTATGTCCATTTACAACAGTTAAAAACAAATACTAATTTGTTTAATGGCAATCCATCTACAGTTCTAAAGGTTTTGCCGTCAATTAGGGCGGGGTTTTGCGATTATCAGCTATACAGGTTTAATGGAAACAGTCAATTTAAAGAATTAATTGAGGGAGCTATAAATTCATTAGATGTAAAAATAACTAATCAAGATGGAGGTTTAGTTGTTTGTTCTGACTTATGAATAGTGCTGGAAGTAGAAGAACATATTAAAAAGTAGTAAGGGCTCAGTCCCTCGAACGTTGATAGCTGAGAGAGAATGTCAATATCCCCGGCTCTATATCACCACAGCTTATTTTGCACGAAACCCCCCCCATTTTAATGTACTGATTGCGTCAATTTTTAGAGGTTTTGGGGTGTTAATTTTGTTTAGAAAACAGGTGTTAATTTTGGCCAAAACTGATATGTGAAGGACGTGATTTGTATGTGAAAAGGGGGGGTTTCGTGCAAAATAAGATGTGGTGGGATAGAACAGGGATATTGACATTCTCTAGGGCACTTTGCTGGGATGGTACCCTCAGACCTGTTTACCTTACAATTTTGCCGTAATTTTTACCCCAAATTACGGGGAAAAAAATCAAAGAATATTGTTAAACGCGAAGTTTCGTCTGCTACTGTTTCGGTCAAAAGCAGTTAGAAGACATTTCCCAGCGTGCCTTGTGTCTTTTACCTTGTCAAAGATGGCGACAAAGGGATCTTACGTGCCAATGGCCAGCTCTTCCAAATCTTCAAAAGTTGCGAAAGTTTTGCGATTATGAAGATAACGGGTTTCTTTTTCAAATTACAGGCTTTTGTCTGAGAAATTGCAGGTACACGAATTTGGAGTAAACAGGTCTGTACCCTGTTTCTGGGAGGATTATAAACAACCTGATGTATGCAACCAGAACAGTTCAACAACACAGGGTAGTGCAAATATATGCTCCCACATAGGACAATAATGAAGACTAGATTGAAGAATTCTACTTCCAACTACAGTCATCAGAAAGGTTGACAACAAAGATGACCTCATTGTTCAAAGTGAGTGGAATGCCGTGGTTGGTGCAGGTGCCCAAGTAGACTGGGAAAATTTCTTCTGCTGGTAATGAGACCACTAATGGAATAGAGGACTACACCTGCTAGAATTTACCAATGATTTACTGATTATGACTTCATTCCTGGCAGCACTCTTGGTAAGCATGCTGATGATGGACATGGCAGTTTCAGAATGGTCCGTCCCAGAGCCAGACAGACTCTATTCCTGTGAAGAACCGGTACAAGCCTGGCATGGGCAGGGCTAAAACAAGGACATTTTCAGAAGCTGATGTTGGTAGTGAGCACAACCTTGTCATGATGAACTCTGAATTTGAAGAACAAGAGGAGAGTTTAAAATGAACCACTTTAGATTCAATCTAGACAACCTAAAGATCTTGACATTATTGAACATTTCCAAGTGGCCAAGCCCTTGCAATTTCAGTGAAGTGATGACTGAAACAGCAATAGAGGCCCATGGAAAAGGCTGGCAGAAATCAAAACCATGGACCTCAAGCAGCATCTTGGAGATGTGTGACGCCAGAAGGATCTTGAAACTGTTTAAGAAGACTTGAGGGGGAGGGGCGGGAATACAGTGTTGTAAACAAGAGAATTGGTGAAGAAATGAAGAACGCAAAGGAGAACAAGAGCAAACAACATTGTGAGCAACACAAAGAAAGCTTTTAAGATTGTGAAAGACCTGGCCCAACAAAAGCAAAGTCAAGTAAGCACCATTATGGACAAAGACAGCAACTGTCTCACACAGAAGGAAGACATCAGCAAAAGGTGGACAGGATTCATCAAATGAGGATGAGGTTCCAATACTCCATGAAGAACTCATAGCATAGCTGCAGTGAAATTGATGAAATGTGGGAAGGCAGGCTGTAAGCATTGACAACGTTTGTGCTAACTCTTGAAACATGGTGGAGATAGACTGGCTGATATCCTTACTGCCATCTGCAGCAAAATCTGGCGCCTTGGGGAGTCACTTGTTCCATAGACTCAATGCCATCACTTGACACCCTTCCCGAGAAAGGAGATCTCCGATACTGACAAACAACCGCACTATAAGCTTGATGAGCCACACCAGCAAGATTGTAACAGAAAGCAGATGCCATCGTACAAAAATGTCAGTTGGCCTCTTTTCAACTGATTTCCCTTTTTCCCTAGAAGATTTACTTGTTTTTCAGCTGATGTCCTCTTTTATTGCAGGATTACCTTTTTTCTCTCCCTCTTTTTTTTTTTTTCTTTTTTTTTTTTCTTTTCTACTTGAAATGTTCTGAACGCAGTCCAGACTCCATGATTCTTTTTCCACTGGAAACATGAAATCTTTATGAAAACTTGGTGAGAATGTATTTTAGAACAGCAGATCTTTTATTTTGCAATGTGAAACAGGTGTTCAAGGTTTTTTTAAAATTATTTTTTTTAACATCTTTCACTCCACCTCACAGCAGTTGTAATGTTTTCCTTTTTCTTTTCTTCTTCAGGAAGTTGGCATGTGTTATTGTTGCTGAATAATAGGCTGGATTCCACAAAGGCAGAAGTACCATTGAACAGGTTTTTAATTTAGGTGCACTCTGTAAAAAAAACATAACCAGCTCCGGTTGGAATTCTGGAATCGGGTTGTCATGATGCAGCATGCCAGAGGAGACGCTGCGTTTCTGCCGACTACTTCAGTGGTGTCTTTTTTGGTCCAGCTCACACAGGACACTGTCCACCAAGCTCCCCACTGATGACAATAATTGCTTAGTTGTGAAGCCAGTGTGAGTGAACTGTCCCTCTGGAGGGCACCAACTAGTCTGTCCAACAATGTCCCTGTGAATTTGCCAAAACCAGTGACAGACAGAACCTCACTAAGGGCATAGATGTGGAGAGAGAATTGAAACTGAGATCACCATGAGAGCAGGGCATGAAGAGCCAGAGAATTTGAGACCTTTTTTGCTGATCAGTGAGGATGATGAAGATGATGCCATGAGATTCCGTTCTGGGGTGAGACTGCATGACAGGGACGTACTGTAAACAGACTGTCATTATATATCCCAGCCTCAGTCAAGTCCAGGAAATACAGACACCTGCAGTGTTGGTCAGGAAATATGAGCAAAACTGTCAGAGATGCAGCCTTTAAGTGGATGCAACTCAACAGGACAGTCCTGGTCTTCCCAGCTCACTCCATGGCAAACCCAGCGCTGGGTAGGAGCTGGTCGGGCCAGAAAAATTCCACAATTAAATGCCTCAGATGGAAATTGAACCCAAGACGTCCCAGCCAGGAGTCTGCAAGTGCAACACTGACCACATCGCCACATGTCTAAAGGTCATAGTTCAGAGGTTGTATTGTGTTTTTTAATGTTGTATGGACAGAACGCGGTCAAAGGAGAGATGGAGAAATTTAAATGGAGAGCAGAGATTTGGTACTGGTGGATTGGGCTGCAAAGGAATGCTGCATCCAGCAGTGCTACGTCCGGCTGGCAGTGGCTAGATCAGAGCCCTTTGTCTGAAGACTTGCTGTGAGTTATGTTGCTGGCAGTGTGTGTGTGTATGTGTACTTCATTGGCTGTTTACCAACCAGACCATCCACACGCTGAGAAAATGAAGTACAGGAATTAGGATTTATAGAGAAAGAAATAAAAGCTCTTCTCAGTCTTATTCTCTGTTTTTGTCTCTCCTTTGAGTCTCTGTCTGTCTGTCTGTCTGTCTGTGGCTGTCCTAGAAAAAGAACAAACACAAATTCATTTCTTGATTCACTTTGCTAAAAATCACCATCCATTAGTACGGGGCACGTTTGTTGTCCACATTTGTGGATATCCTTGTATTTGGTCCAGCAAATTCTTCAAAGAACGTGTTTTCCTCTGGGGACAAAGGCAGAAGAAATCTTGAGATTTGAAAAGAAACCATGTGCATAAACTTTGCAGACACGTATCTTGAGATTTGAAAAGACACCATGTGCATAAACTTTGCAGACACGTATCTTGAGATTTGAAAAGAAACCATGTGCATAAACTTTGCAGACACGTATCATGAGATTTGAAAAGAAACCATGTGCATAAACTTAGTAAACACGTATTTTGAGATTTGAAAATAAACCATGTGCATAAACTTTTCAGATGGATATCTTAACATTTCTGTTCTTATATGGATAATAGAAAAATGAAGCGTAAGAGTGTCTTAGTGGGATTAGGGGAGGTGGGGGTGGGATTTAGGTTCTGGACCCTCAGCCCTCTCCCAAAATAAAGCGGAAAAAAGAAGTATGGACTGTCAGATGAACAGTCCATCAGAAATGGTGCATCTGGATATGTCAGATAAGTAGAGTGGGATGCTTTTAACCTGTTCCCTGCCTGCTACGAGTGCCACTCGTAGTGGAAACCAAAAATCACTACGCCCGTATAGGAGTGTTTCTTGTAGTAACTTCATCATGGAAAAGAGGAAAACTCTAAACGGGAGACGACCATCTAAAATGTTTCCACCTCTTCTACTGATGTCAAAGAAAGGGTTCTTTCCTTTCAAGCGACTGGCCACTGACTATAGGATATGCAAATAGTTGAGAGGTAACAGCTGATTAGCATATTCAAGATGGCAGCTCTACCTAGCACTTCGTCGACACGTCCCGTTTTAAAACGTTAGACTGGGCTTGATGTTTTAGATGACATTCTAAATTATCAAGATAGTGGTGAAGAAGACCTTTGAGGATCGGATCCTGATACTAGCGACGAGGAGATGGATGGGAATCAGCACCATCCACTTTTATCGGAGATAGGTGCTGGTGATGACATGGCTTCATTGTTCTGTACACAAGACAGCAGTAAAGAAAGCGCCGTTAGGGAGGGTGACGAAGCGGAAATAGCGGAACCCGAGCCATCAACGAGCACTGCGCCCCCTGCTGTCATGAGGTGATGGGGTCGTGGACATGGTAGGGGCTCAGGATGACGTTGAGGGTCCTGTGGAAGCGGTCGGGGGCGTGGCATGGGGCGTGGTCAGCAACAGCTGATCAAAGAATGGCAAGAGCAGATGCACTGCCCCCCAACCTAGCTGTTGTTTTCACTGGGAATCCTGGTCTGAAAGTCAACTGTGCCAATTTTCAGCTGTACGGAGTTCTAGTCTTCAGTTCCTTCATGACCAGAAACTGGTTTCAGGCAAGTAGCTCTATTTTTCTTTTTTGTTTTCTTCTTTTTTTTTTTAATACTTGATTCTTCATTCCTCCACTATCTATTTTCCATATTTCTCTTCTTTGCCCTATTTCCTTCTGCAAGTTTTCCATACAAGTTTGTTCATTTCGTAAAACACACAAGCACTCATCCACAGCAATTTTTTTTTTTTTTGAACCATTGTGGTGTTTTTACATTCATGTGTGTGTAATACTGTTAGTGTGTGTTTGTGTATATGTATACATATGTGTGTGTAGGCTGTTTGTGTGTATACGTGTGTGTGTGTGTGTGCTTACTTGTCTTGAAACTTTTATTCTGTATTTCAGATTCTTCTTCAGTTTCTGCATTTCAACGACAATGCAGCCATGCCAGTCGAAGGTGATACAGGGTATGACCGGCTCTACAAGATTCGACCCATTCTGGATCGTCTGCATGAAAATGTTCCAGGAAGTTAATTTTTCCATTCTACAGTAGTTTTTTTTTTTTCTCACCTGTGCGTGTGTTCATGATTTTGTCAGTGCTGTGACCAGACCGAGTGCCATCAGTGAAAGAAGACCAAGTGGAGTATAGGATGAATCCCTGTGTGTGTTTCTTTGAAGCACGATTTGGACAGACAAAAAAAAGAACATCGTCCCCTAAAAGTATGAAGCAGGGAATGCAGACAACCTGAGGATTTTGTCCAAGCCTATGAAGTTTGGTACGGCAAGTGCTGGATTCCTCTATAGAACAGCAAGGCAGTAATGTGAGTACAGTATGTTCAGAAACTCTAACACAGTTCCTACAGTGTTTTGTGTGATAACAAATGGATACAGTGTGTGTGGGGGGTTTTCTTTTTTTTTTTCCAACAGACAATTGTTTATTTTTTATTCTTCAGACTTTTTTTTCCATAGTTGTCATTTTGAACATTTGCCAGTAAGTATTATAGTATTTATTTATACTATAACAATGTGGACAACACTGTATACTTAAAGTGATGTTGAGTAAACACTAACAGAAGTTTTTGTCAGTGTTATACAGGTTTTATGTGTTGTAACATGTGTATGTGTTCAGAAACTGTTCTTTTTTTTGTATGACCACCATTCATGATATCCCTGTCCATGCCCTAAAGGCCAACAAAATTTCATTATTCTTATCTACCATCATGGCTTGGGGTGTAAGGAAAGATAAGCCATAAAATCTAAGTCGTATGGCAACAAATAAATAAGCAGTGATGGACGTTCTGAACCTACCACAAATAGCAAAATTATGCCCCTTTCTAGTAGAATTGGGGTACCCCTAGTAACATACAGATTATTACACAGAGGGACATTTATTGAGAACAATATGAATCCCAGGTGTGTGTAATTTTGTTGAGCAAACACCAAAATGTATTTTGCTGTGTTGGCTTTTATGTGCTGAGTTGTTCTGAAACTGTCAAATTGGAAACAAAACAAAAACTGTTGTGTTTTATCACATGTTATTAGTGTGCACTATCATTCTTACTAACAAAATCAAATAAGAATGATGTGAAATTGTAGAGAAGGGTATAAGGAAGTAATTCAAAAAAAAATCAAACAAATAACTCAATAAATGGATGAGTAATGCACATGTTAGTGAACATACGGTAAAAAGCTTGATTATGCCCCTTTTTACCTGGAAAATAATACCCCCAATTATGAGCCGATTGACATCAAGAATAACATTCCTTGGGAGACTGTCATGTGTTCGTGCTGATATTGAATAAATAGTAAGACAACTTTTTCAGTGTTTTCACTGATTTTATATGATGCAATGTGTCTTTGTATACTCGAAAACTATTCTTTTTGTAAAACTACCATTCGTTATATCCCTGTCCATGCCCTAATGGCCAACAAATTTTCATTATTCTTATGTACCATCATGGCTTGGGGTGTAAGGAAAGATAAGCCATAAAATGTAAGTCATATGTCAACAAATAAATAAGCAGTGATGGAGGTACTGAACCTACCGCAAATAGTAAAATTGTACCCCTTTCTAGTAGAATTGGGGTACCCCCAGTAACATACAGATTATTACACAGAGGGACATTTATTGAGAAAAATGTGAATCCCAGGTGTTTGTAATGTTGTTGAGCAAACATCAAAAGGTATTGTGCTGTGTTTGGTTGGCTTTTATGTGCTAAATTGTTTTAAAACTGTCAGATTGAAAACAAAACAAAATCTGTTTTACCACATGTTATTAGTGTGCACTATCATTATTACCAAATAAGAATGATGTGAAATTGTAGAGAAGGGTATAAGGAAGTAAATCCAAAAAATCAAACAAATAACTCAATAAATGGATGAGTAATGCACATGTTAGTGAACATACCGTAAAAAGCATAATTATGCCCCTTTTTACATAGAAAATAGTACCCCCAATTGTGAGCAGACTGTCATCAAGAATAACATTCCTTGGGATTTATATGACTGTCATGTGTTAGTGCTGATGTTGAATAAATAGTAAGACACTTTTTCAGTGTTTTCACTGATTTTGTTTGGCGCAATGTGTTTGTGTATACTCAAAATCTGTTATTTTTGGTAACATTTTTATAATCATGTCAATTCTGCTACACTAATTATCAACATAATCAAGTCATTTTGACAGAACATTGTAGACAAATGTATAACAACAAAATGTGCAAAAAATCAGAGAGATCTGTCAAGAAATAAGTGAGCAGTAACCTTTTTACTGAACCTACCCAAAAAAGCTAAATTTTACCTTGGTATAGTTATTCAAATGTGCTATTATACTGTGGCAGTGAAGGGGTTAAGTATCTTTGCCTTTTGACATGTCAGAGTTCCATTATTATTGTTATTGAGAATATATATATATATATATATATATATATATATATATATGTATCAGACCTATCCTTGGTTAGAGACCAAGCTAGAAATGCTTTACAATCCTCTCCTCATTTACACAAAGGGCTGCCTACCTGGGTAGAGTCGATGAAGAGCTGCCTGCTGGTGCAACATTCTGTTGTGTCCCATGACATTCAGTCGGTATCAAGTCACTTGGCCAGTTTTTTTTTTCCCTTTCATTCTTATGATTTTTCATGCTATGTGTAAAGTATCATCCATATCGGTTTCAAGTCTCAATCAATGGAGTTTTCAGGAAACAAAGTCAGAACCAATGTTAACTCTTTGGGCAAAATCCCTCTGGATTAAAACGGCCTAGAAGAAGTTCGAACCTGCTGCCTCAGAATCACCAGGTTCATGAGTCTGGTGCTATACCAACTGAGCTTTTCCGACGCCCATTGCGCATGTTGAAGGCGTTCACTATTCTCTAATGATGTGATTGGCTCAGTGTCTGCTGCTTCTTTCTGAGCAGGCTGTCTGCCATACTTGGCTGCTGATAGTGTCAAACTGTCAAGTTTGTAGCACACACAGCCAAGGGGAACCGTACTCTTGTAGCACACTGTGACTCTGGTGCTTGTAAGTGGTTAGTGACCTCTGTGTTCACACAGGATTCAGACAAAGACGAACAGTTAGAAAGTGACATGAGAGTTTTATCCTGTCCCCTCTACATCTTTGTAAACTATATGTAGGCTGGTAAGTGTTACATGCACGATCCATGCCCGTATGTCAAGATTTCTGCTGGTGTGTTATTTTGTTTTGTGTTCTTTTATTTGTTTGTTTGTGTTTGTTTTTTTTTACTAAACCAGAATAATTTCTTATCTTCTGTCTCTCCTACCTCATTCTTATCCATTTCGGGGGGGGGGGGGGGGGGGGGGGGGGAGATGGGGGGGGGGGGGGCGAGTCTACTTCAGTGACATTTGGGCCCCTCCTCCTTCCACCTCATCTGGATATAATGGTGGAATAGATGCTTGGAGCATGTTATGAGCATGAACTGGATAAACGTGGTGTTGAAGAGGTAATCCTGTTTGAAACCTGCCATCACCCTCTGCTCCTTTGGTGCAGCTGACCAGTAGTCTGACTCCCCCTTCTCTATCCGCCTCCCCCTCCCGTATCAGGCTGTCAGTGTTAAGGCCAGTATGTGTTTGAGGAAGGGCTGAGTTGGCATAGGACTCAACCATCTACCCACCCCTCCCCCCACCCCCATTTAAGGGTCAGTTTTTCCTTGTATTCATACTTCAGGCAGTTGGCATGTCTGATGATGTTCATGATGGTGTTGCAGCAAATGGAAAAGGGGAGAGCCCAACAGTCAGAAGGGAAATGAGGCCTGTGCTGTGATTGGATATTCTGGGCGCATGAGTGACCGAAACTGCTACTGGTACACCATGACTTATATCTGTGAAAAAGTCCCCAAGTTGCTTTGTAAGTGATTGTGTGTGTGTGTGTGTGTGTGTGTGTGTGTGTGTGTGTGTGTGTGTGTGTGTGTGTGTGTGTGTGTGTGTGTGTTTGTGCAGTGAGGAAGTGGCAGTGTGCATGACTGATGCAGAACCTGGGCTTACCTTGCTGTTGTTAATGTGTGTGTGGTAATGATTGATTGCTGTAGAATCTGGGCTTATCTTGCTGTTGTTAAGTGTATGTGGTAATGATTGATTGCTATAGAACCTGGGCTTATGTTGCTGTTGTTAAGTGTATGTGGTAATGATTGATTGCTATAGAACCTGGGCTTATGTTGCTGTTGTTAAGTGTATGTGGTAATGATTGATTGCTATAGAACCTGGGCTTAAATTGCTGTTGTTAAGTGTGTGTGGTAATGATTGATTGCTGTAGAACCTGGGCTTATGGTGCTGTTGTTAAGTGTGTGTGGTAATGATTGATTGCTGTAGAACCTGGGCTTATGTTGCTGTTGTTCACTGTGTGTGGTAATGAATAGATTGCTGTAGAACCTGGGCTTATCTTGCTGCTGTTAAGTGTGTGTGGTAATGATTGATTGCTGTAGAACCTGGGCTTATGTTGCTGTTGTTCACTGTGTGTGGTAATGAATAGATTGCTGTAGAACCTGGGCTTATCTTGCTGCTGTTAAGTGTGTGTGGTAAAGCTTGCTGGGCTTATCTTGCTGTTGTTAAAGTGTGTGGTAATGAATAGATTGCTGTTGAACCTGGGCTTATGTTGCTGTTCGTAAGTGTGTGTGGTAATGAATAGGTTGCTGTAGAACCTGGGCTTATCTGGCTGTTGTTAAGTGTGTGTGTGTAATGAATAGGTTGCTGTAGAACCTGGCCTTAAATTGCTGTTGTTAAGTGTGTGGTAATGATTGATTGCTGTAGAACCTGGGCTTATCTTGATGTTGTTAAGTGTGTGTGGTAATTATTGATTGCTTAGAACCTGGGCTTATGTTGCTGTTGTTAAGTATGTGTGGTAATGATTGATTGCAGTAGAACCTGGGCTTATCTTGCTGTTGTTAAGTGTGTGTGTGTAATGAATAGGTTGCTGTAGAACCTGGGCTTATCTTGATGTTGTTAGGTGTGTGTGGTAATTATTGATTGCTTAGAACCTGGGCTTATGTTGCTGTTGTTAAGTATGTGTAGTAATGATTGATTGCAGTAGAACCTGGGTTTATTTGGCTGTTGTTAAGTGTGTGTGTAAAGAATAGGTTGCTGTAGAACCTGGGCTTAAATTGCTGTTGTTAGGTGTGTGTGGTAATGATTGATTGCAGTAGAACCTGGGCTTATCTTGCTGTTGTTCAGTGTGTGTGGTAAAGCTTGCTGTTGAACCTTGGATTATCTTGTTGTTAAGTGTTTATGGTAATTATTGATTGCTGTAGAATGTGGGCTTATCTGGCTGTTCGTAAGTGTGTGTGGTAATGAATAGATTGCTGTAGAACCGAGCTTATCTTGCTGTTGTCAAGTGTGTGTGGTAATGATTGATTGCTGCTGAACCTGGGGTTATATTGCTGTTAAGTGTGTGTGTGTGTGGTAATGAATAGATTGCTGTAGAACCTGGGCTTATCTGGCTGTTGTTAAGTGTGTGTGGTAATGAATAGATTACTGTAGAACCTGGGCTTATCTCGCTGTTGTTAAGTGTGTGTGTGTGTGGTAATGAATAGATTACTGTAGAACCTGGGCTTATCTCGCTGTTGTTAAGTGTGTGTGTGTGTGGTAATGAATAGATTACTGTAGAACCTGGGCTTATCTCGCTGTTGTTAAGTGTGTGTGTGTGTGGTAATGAATAGATTACTGTAGAACCTGGGCTTATCTCGCTGTTGTTAAGTGTGTGTGTGTGTGGTAATGAATAGATTACTGTAGAACCTGGGCTTATCTCGCTGTTGTTAAGTGTGTGTGTGTGTGGTAATGAATAGATTGCTGTAGAACCTGGGCTAATCTCGCTGTTGTTAAGTGTGTGTGTGTGTGTGTGGTAATGAATAGATTGCTGTAGAACCTGGGCTAATCTCGCTGTTGTTAAGCGTGTGTACAATAAACAGATAACTGTAGAACCTGGGCTTATCTGGCTGTTGTGTGTGATGGATGCGTCTTTGAAAGTGTTGCTCAAATTTCCTGACCAACACTGCAGGTACATGTATCTGTATCTCGCGGGTTTATGCCTGGATATGTTGTGAAAGGAAGTGTAGAGCACAGCCCTGTCATGCAGTCTCAGATCAGAATGGAAATCTGTAGCACCATCTTCATCATCCTCATTCTCATCAATCAGCACAAAAGAAAGTATCATATTCTGTGACCCATCATGCCCTGCTCTTATAGTGACCTCAGTTTTAATGTCCTGTCCAAGTCAGTGGCCTTGGTTTGATTCTGTTGGGGTCACCGGTATCGGTGAGTCCCAGGGGGCTGTTGTTGGATGGATGTGGTGGCACCTTCCGGAAGGAGAACTCACTCATGCTGGCTCCGCGACTAAGCAATTATTGTCGTCAGTAGGGGCTTAGTAAATGGTGTCCTGCGTATGTTGGATCAGAACAGGCGCCACTGAATACCTCCAAATTGACTCGGCAGCATTGCAGTGTCTCCTCCGGTGGGTTGCCTCTTGACGGCTTGACATTGACTGCTCCCTGTGGATTGCCAGTGCTGGGGCTGTGGGATTGACCAGGCTGTGGCTGTGGATGGTGTGTTGGAATGACCGGGCTGTGGCTGTGGATTGGGTGTCGGAATGAGTGATGTCGGTGCACTGCCACTGAGGTGGTACAAAAGATGGGACAGCAAAAAAAAAAAAAAAAAAAAAAAAGTGTGTTAATGAATAGATTGCTGTAGAACTTTGGCTTATCTTGCTGTTGTTAATGTGTGCGGTACTTAATAGATTGCTGTAGAACCTGGGCTTATCTTGCTGTTGTTAAGTGTGTGTGTAATGAATGATTGCTGTGGAACCTGGGCTAATGTTACTGTTGTTAAATGTGTGTGTAGTGAATAGCTTGATGCATAGTCTTGGTCTATTAAGCCGATAAATGTGTGTGTACTGAAGGGCTCTATTCTTGCACTTTCCTTGGTCTGCCTCTGGGACGTCCACTTTCCACTGTGCCCTGTGGATTTGTCTTGGGCAGGGACTCACAGTAAGAGTTGTACCAGGGCAAGTTCATGGTGCTTGATGATTTTGAGCTTCCATTCCCAGTATTTCAGTTTAATGTTCCTTTTAGTACCTCTGTTCCCTTCACTCTCTGGGCTTCTCTGTGTCTTTCTCAGAGCGTTTCACCCTGTCTGTGTCTTTCTCAGAGTGTTTCACCCTGTCTGTATCTTTCTCAGAGTGTTTCACCCTGTCTGTGTCTTTCTCAGAGTGTTTCACCCTCTCTGTGTCTTTCTCAGAGTGTTTCACCCTCTGTCTCTTTCTCAGAGTGTTTCACCCTCTCTGTGTCTTTCTCAGAGTGTTTCACCCTCTCTGTGTCTTTCTCAGAGTGTTTCACCCTCTCTGTGTCTTTCTCAGAGTGTTTCACCCTCTCTGTGTCTTTCTCAGAGTGTTTCACCCTCTCTGTGTCTTTCTCAGAGTGTTTCACCCTCTCTGTGTCTTTCTCAGAGTGTTTCACCCTGTCTGTGTCTTTCTCTGAGTGTTTCACCCTGTCTGTGTCTTTCTCTGAGTGTTTCACCCTGTCTGTGTCTTTCTGTTTCATTTCCTGTCTCTGGGCATGCAGGGAAATACAGTAAAATGATTGATGTCTCTGGGCATGTAGGGAAATACAGTAAAATGATTGATGTCTCTGGGCATGCAGGGAAATACAGTAAAATGATTGATGTCTCTGGGCATGCAGGGAAATACAGTAAAATGATTGATGTCTCTGGGCATGTAGGGAAATACAGTAAAATGAACGATGTCTCTGGGAATGCAGGGAAATACAGTAAAATGAACGATGTCTCTGGGCATGTAGGGAAATACAGTCAAATGAACGATGTCTCTGGGCATGTAGGGAAATACAGTCAAATGAATGATGTCTCTGTGCATGTAGGGAAATACAGTCAAATGAATTATGTCTCTGTGCGTGCAGGGAAATACAGTCAAATGAATGATGTCTTTGTGCGTGCAGGGAAATACAGTAAAATGAATGATGTCTCTGTGCATGTAGGGAAATACAGTAAAATGAATGATGTCTCTGTGCATGTAGGGAAATACAGTAAAATGAATGATGTCTCTGTGCGTGTAGGGAAATACAGTAAAATGAATGATGTCTCTGTGCATGTAGGGAAATACAGTAAAATGAATGATGGCTCTGTGCGTGCAGGGAAATACAGTAAAATGAATGATGGCTCTGTGCATGCAGGGAAATACAGTAAAATGAATGATGGCTCTGTGCGTGCAGGGAAATACAGTAAAATGAATGATGGCTCTGTGCGTGTAGGGAAATACAGTAAAATGAATGATGGCTCTGTGCGTGCAGGGAAATACAGTAAAATGAATGATGTCTCTGTGCGTGCAGGGAAATACAGTAAAATGAATGATGGCTCTGTGCGTGTAGGGAAATACAGTAAAATGAATGATGGCTCTGTGCGTGCAGGGAAATACAGTAAAATGAATGATGGCTCTGTGCGTGAGGGAAATACAGTAAAATGAATGATGGCTCTGTGCGTGCAGGGAAATACAGTAAAATGAACGATGGCTCTGTGCGTGCAGGGAAATACAGTAAAATGAAGATGGCTCTGTGCGTGCAGGGAAATACAGTAAAATGAACGATGGCTCTGTGCGTGCAGGGAAATACAGTAAAATGAACGATGCTCTGTGCGTGCAGGGAAATACAGTCAAAATGAACTGATGGCTCTGTGCGTGCAGGGAAATACAGTAAAATGAACGATGGTCTCTGTGTCGTGTAGGGAAATACAGTAAAATGAACGATGTCTCTGTGCGTGCAGGGAAATACAGTAAAATGAACGATGTCTCTGTGCGTGCAGGGAAATACAGTAAATGAACGATGTCTCTGTGCGTGCAGGGAATACAGTAAATGAACGTGTCTCTGTGCTTAGGGAAATACAGTAAAATGAACGATGTCTCTGTGCGTGTAGGGAAATACAGTCAAATGAACGATGTCTTTTGTGCTATAGGGAAATACAGTCAAATGAACGATGTCTCTGTGCGTAGGGAAATACAGTCAAATGAACGTGTCTCTGTGGTGTAGGGAAATACAGTAAAATGAACGATGTCTCTGTGCGTGTAGGGAAATACAGTCAAATGAACGATGTCTCTGTGCATGTAGGGAAATACAGTACAAATGAACGATGTCTCTGTGCATGTAGGGAAATACAGTAAATGAACGTGTCTCTGTGCATGTAGGGAAATACAGTAAAATGAACGATGTCTCTGTGCGTGAGGGAAATACAGTCAAATGAACGTGTTCTCTGTGCGTGTAGGGAAATACAGTCAAATGAACGATGTCTCTGTGTGTAGGGAAATACAGTCAAATGAACGGTGTCTCTGTGCATGTAGGGAAATACAGTAAATGAACGATGTCTCTGTGCTGTAGGGAAATACAGTAAATGAACGATGTCTCTGTGCATGTAGGGAAATACAGTCAAATGAAGATGTCTCTGTGCATGTAGGGAAATACAGTCAAAATGAATGGTGTCTCTGTGCATGTAGGGAAATACAGTAAATGAACGGTGTCTCTGTGCATGTAGGGAAATACAGTAAAATGAATGATGTCTCTGTGCATGTAGGGAAATACAGTAAAATGAACGATGTCTCTGTGCATGTAGGGAAATACAGTAAATGAATGATGTCTCTGTGCATGTAGGGAAATACAGTCAAATGAATGATGTCTCTGTGCATGTAGGGAAATACAGTAAAATGAATGTGTCTCTGTCATGTAGGGAATACAGTAAATGAATGATGTCTCTGTGCATGTAGGGAAATACAGTAAAATGAATGATGTCTCTGTGCATGTAGGGAAATACAGTAAAATGAACGATGTCTCTGTGCATGTAGGGAAATACAGTAAAATGAATGGTGTCTCTGTGCATGTAGGGAAATACAGTAAAATGAATGATGTCTCTGTGCGTGTAGGGAAATACAGTAAAATGAAGGGTGTCTCTGTGCATGTAGGGAAATACAGTCAAATGAACGATGTCTCTGTGCATGTAGGGAAATACAGTAAAATGAATGATGTCTCTGTGCATGTATGGAAATACAGTAAAATGAACGATGTCTCTGTGCATGTAGGGAAATACAGTAAAATGAATGATGTCTGCTGTGCATGTAGGGAAATACAGTAAAATGAATGATGTCTCTGTGCTGTAGGGAAATACAGTAAAATGAATGATGTCTCTTTCATGTAGGGAAATACAGTAAAATGAATGATGTCTCTGTGCATGTAGGGAAATACAGTAAAATGAATGATGTCTCTGTGCATGTAGGGAAATACAGTAAATGAATGATGTCTCTGTGCATGTAGGGAAATACAGTAAAATGAACGATGCTCTGGCATGTAGGGAAATACAGTAAAATGAATGATGTCTCTGTGCATGTAGGGAAATACAGTAAAATGAATGATGTCTCTGTGCATGTAGGGAAATACAGTAAAATGAATGATGTCTCTGTGCATGTAGGGAAATACAGTAAAATGAAGATTCTCTGTGCATGCAGGGAAATACAGTAAAATGAATGATGTCTCTGTGCATGAGGGAAATACAGTAAAATGAATGATGTCTCTGTGCATGCAGGGAAATACAGTAAAATGAATGTGTCTCTGTACATGTATGGAAATACAGTAAAATGTACGATGTCTCTGTGCATGTAGGGAAATACAGTAAAATGAATGATGTCTCTGTGCGTGCAGGGAAATACAGTAAAATGAATGATGTCTCTGTGCGTGCAGGGAAATACAGTAAAATGAATGGTGTCTCTGTGCATGAGGGAAATACAGTAAAATGAATGGTGTCTGGATCAGGTCAGTGTCTCGTGCATGAGGGAAATACAGTAAAATGAATGGTGGCTCTGTGCGTGTAGGAAATACAGTAAATGAATGGTGGCTCTGTGCGTGTAGGAAATAAGTAAAATGAATGTGTCTCTGGATGTAGGGAAATACAGTAAATGAATGGTGTCTCTGTGCGTGTAGGGAAATACAGTAAAATGAATGGTGTCTCTGTGCGTGTAGGGAAATACAGTAAAATGATGTCTCTGTGCGTGTAGGAAATACATAAAAGAATGATGCTCTGTGCGTGTAGGGAAATACAGTAAAATGAATGATGTCTCTGTGCGTGTAGGGAAATACAGTAAAATGAATGATGTCCTGTGCATTGGGAAATACAGTAAAATGATATTTATCTGACTGTTACATGACAGCGAGCAGTTTCTGGCTGTCTACATCTTCCATGATGGTTGACAACCTGACGGTGAGGAACAAAGATGATGAATATGGCAACTGTCCTCCGCGAATTGCCATCATTGCAAGTGAGGTTGCAGTGGGTCTTGTCATCATTGTCATCATCATCGTCCTCATCCTCGTGAAGCGTCGAAGAGGTTTGTCTGTGAATTAATATTGACCTGTGCCCACACGTGCGCATGCGTCCCCCATGCCAGACACACTTGCATGCACAAGCACAAGCACACACTGACACCTGTTCCTGTCAAATTGTGAATTGTGGAGTCATGTGAGTTCAGTACTGGTGGATGAAATGAAATGCGTGTCTTCAAAATCTGTGTTCTAGTGTGAAGTTGTGATGTAACCATTAATGTTTTTCATTGACCTTGAAACATTGAAGTAATCAAAAGTAGCATGCAAACATCACCAAGATAGGATGGGACTTCATTATGGTGACATTTGAAGGCTGTGACTGGGGGCCGGAATAGCTCAGTGGTAGAGCACCGGACTCGTAATCCTGGGGTTGCGGGTTCGAATCTACGCCAAGCCGTTTCGGTACAGGGGGATTTTTCCCTCGGAGTTAACATTGGTTCTGACTCCATTTCTCATACAGTCCTTCGAGTGAGACTATAAAGTGAGAGTCCGTGTGTGAACGCACGCATAACATCTTGCACACATGTAAAATCCCATCACCAACTTTCGGAAGAGGCCAGTTTGACTGTTGGTATGGATGACACGTTACACATAGCATGCACCTTCCTTGGAGTTGAGTATGGCTGTCTTAATGGCGGGATAAAAAAAACTGTCATACACACAAAACTCCACTCCATTTTCTGGGCAGATGGGTGTAATACTTCTTCTGTGTACACAGGCTGATATTCCTGCGGACACCCCCTGTATAGAAAGGCAAGGATTAATCCCATCTACCCAACAGAGGGAGTGGAGTTTTGTGTGTATGACCGTTTTTTTTATCCTGCCATTAAGGCAGCCATACTCCAACTTTGGGAAGGTTTAACACTTGCCTGTCTATACAGCGACTGTCCGCAGGAGTATCAGCCTGCGTACACAGAAGAAGAAGAAGGCTATGACTGATTTGAATTATTCATGGAGAACTGTGCAAAGAAAATTCCATTCAGTAGATTTCAAAAACAAAGTTGAATGTCTTGTCATCAAATTGCCAGTCTAGCTAACTAGAGTTGAACTCTTCAGTGACATGGAACAAGATGCTCCTTTGGTGCTTTCAACCCCCCCCCCCCCCCCACCCCGCCCTTTTTTTTTTCATTCAAAACCACAACACATATGGCTTGTTCATAGTTAGAAGGGCAACCTGACCTTTGTGCCTACTGAACCAAACTCGGATGAAGGAAAAAACGCATGCATCAGAGGAAGGCATAACGGCACTGGGGAAACACTTTTGGTGCGCCATCACCTGGCAACTTACAAGCACTGGACAGGATAAAGAGCAATCTTCATTTCATATTGAATTTGAGAATTTAATCCAAAGGTGTTTTTAGAAGTTTTTGAAAGCGTAACTTTTGTGTCTTGTTTTAAACATGAAAACTGGTATGGTAAGAATTACATCAGGAGTTGGAATACCAGTGCTGAAAGAAACTCTGAATTTCTTGGGGATGTCTTATCATAATGAAGATGTGCATGGAAATTGCTGTATGTTTCCTTGTGAAGAATAGAAAGTGTGGGGGCAGCCTGACTGACCGTGGAATGGCAAGGAGAGGCTGAAGTCAGGTCTTTCATTGCAGGCAGCTGAACTCTTAGTGTGAGAGATGTTCTTGCAGGAAAGGGCGTCCATTCCGCATTGTGCAAGGAACGAATGAGTGCGTCTCATAAGATTTGCGTGTTATGAGACCATTATAATTACTGTTCCTGAATGATAGCAATAATTTGGGCTCTACAGTCGTCAGATGAAGACAGGTATCTGCATGTTGTAACATTGGTTGGCCTATAGGTGTAGATTAGGGTGAAGAAAAAAAAAAGGAGAGGACCATCACTAGATGTAAAAACCATGTGTAAGGGAAATAATGTGAAGACCTGAGTTATATTTGAAGACCTGTTTACCCTTACAATTTTGCCATAAAAGTTGAACTTAGGCCGCCCCCCCCCCCCCCCCCCCCCCCACCCCCCACCCCCCTGAAAAAGCAAAGAAAGAAAATTGTTAAATGCGAAGTTTTGTCTGCTGCCGTTTCGGTCAAAAACAGTAAGAAGACATTTCCCAGCGTGCCTTGCATCTTTTTACCTTGTCAAAGATGGCGACGAAGTGGTCTTATGCACTAACGGCAGGCTCTTCCAAATCTTCAAAAGTTGCGAAAGTATTGCGATTATGAAGATTACGGTATTTTTTTTTTTTTTTTCAAATTACAGGTTTTTGTCTGAGATATTACAGGTATACAAATTTGGGGTAAACAGGTCTGCATTTGTGAAATCATAGAAAGGAGTTCAGTTTTATGCATTTTAGCCAAATGTGGTGCAGAATTTGGTCCTGTAGCGGCCTGTAGGGCATTCTCCATGCAAACACTTGCACTACATGACACTGCACCCAACACCAAAAGAGAGCACACTGGCTTTGTCATCGTAGGCATTACAGTAGGGCTACCCGCAATCTTGAATGTTGAATCTGCCTCCTGTATAAGTGTACTCTCTGTGGAGCATGTTTGTGTCTTGTTTTCAGTGAAACTTAACGAGTCAACAAATGAGTGGAACAGGTACGCATGATTACGAAACGTCTATCTGCAAGGATTGAAAACCTGAAGAAAATCAGCTCAAAAGTTTGAATGAGCAAGGTGTCTGGTATTCAGTCTTAAAATCACCTCATTGGAGTAAAAATGCAGCTCCTCCTGCCTAACTAACCTCCTCCTCCTCTCTTTGAGAACAAAAAACATGGATGAAATGGGGAGCCCAAGAGACAGTGTAGTGTAGCAGTTCCCATGTGATGCCAAATAGTGTCAGCCCTGATGTGGCCCCTTGCGGTCGGCTGGGCTATAAGCAACATTATCTTATCATGCCAAATAGTGTAGTGTAATGCCGAGTAGTTCGGTGTGAAGCAGCATCATGTGGTGTATAGTGCATATTGCGTGGTTCAGTTAGTTTAACATGATACAGCATAGAGTAGTGCAGTTCACTTTAATGCTTGTAGTGTTGTGCAGAGCAGTGTGAAATCCATTATAATTTAGTGCCATGTGTTTAATGTGATGCTAGAAAATGTAGTGAAGTACAGTTTAATGTAATGCAGTATAGTATGATCTGCATTACGGTGTAGTTTAATGTTACGCAGTATAATGTAGTGCAGTATAGTTTATGTGATGCAGTGTAGTGTAGTATAGTGTGATGTAGCTTAGTGTATTGCAGTATAGTTTGATATGATGCAGTATAGTGCTGTATGATGTAGTTAAGTACAATGTTGTGACATTGTGCAGTGTAGTGCATTGCAGTATCGTTTAGAGTCGTCCAAGTAGTACAGTATTGCTTCATGTTATGCAGTGCAGTGCAATGCAGTGCAGTGTATAGACAGGTAGTTTTGTGTTGTGTGGTTTAGTGTGATCAAGGCTCATACAGATCATGGAAACCTTGAAAGGTTCAAGAAAAGTGGAAGGGCCTCATAGAGAGAGGTAAATGAAGTAAAAGAAAGTGCAAGCACTTGTTTTGATCGCCCTGAAAATGGCAGTAGCAGACAACATTGCTCTACGAGTTTGCTGTTTTTTGTTACCAGTCCATGTGTCCCTGTTCTGGGACATGTGGGAAGTACATTTTAGTCTCTGGGAAGTGGGGAAATGCTCTTATGTTTTCAACGATAGTTGGCTACAAAAAACAGAGTGTAAAGACTGGTTGGCTCCTTGTAAGTACAGCTGAAAAAAAAGAGCAACCTGCACAGTGTATTAAAAGAATGTCTACACTGCGAATATGGGCGAAAATGCTGTGCCTCTTTTTTCTAATGTGTTTTATCTTAAGCATCTGCTGCCATACCATATTCTGACAGCATGAGACGTAGACATGTCCGTGCAACACGATTCTTAGCCCTGAAATTGACTGGTGAATCTTTGGAAAAGTCATAGCACCCTGTGTGATGCACAGTAATGTAGTGAGGTGTAGTTAATTATGTATTGTAGTAGTGCGGGAGTTATTGTGAGGGAGGGTAATATAATGCAGTGCTGATGAATTTTATGCACTAAAGTTCCCTTTGATGCTGTGCAGCGTTTTGTAGTTTTGTGTAATGCAGTATTGTATACTGTTGTGCAGTATAACGTTATGAAGCGTTCTGTCATTTTGCCTAATGCGGCGTTGTATAGTGCTGTGCAGTATAGTGTCGTTCAGTATTGTGTCATTTCATGAAACGCAGCATTTTGTACTGCTTTGCAGTGTAGAGCTGTGCAGTGTTGTATTTTGTTGTGTAATGCAGCGTTGTTTAGTGCTGTGCAGTATAGCGTTGTGCAGTGTTGTGTAATTTTGTGTAATGCAGCAATGTGCTGTACTGTATAGATGATCATCATGGTAAGTCGTCACCTGTATGGGATTCCTGAGAAATAGTGTAATTAGAGACGAAAGTCAAGAGATTTTGGATAAATTTCAAGAGAAAATGAGAAAACTGCTCAATTGATTCATACTTAACAGAGAAAACCTAAAAGAATACAAGGACTGGCATTTTTCCTTTCTATCGTGATAATGAACGTGACTCTAGATATGATACATTTGTCTGTCAGGGGTATGAAGAACATTGTTGTAATTGTATGAACTAAAACAAGCCTTGAGGTCTTACTGTGCGACTGGTGTGGTTTGTCTTTGTGTATACATATATAAAGCATATGGTGTATAATCGTACTCTCTATCTGAATGTACAGGATGAATCCCCTGTTTTTTCAGGAACACGATCTGGTGAGACTGTTCCTCCTGCTGTCCCTGAAGAGTGAGTATATACAACTGCATGAATTAAGAAAAAACAGTTGTAGGAAATAAGTATAAATAGCATTATGAAATGAATGAAACAAGACGCTCTGGCAAGACCAAACTTGGCAGAATCATCACTGGTGATAAGACTACCAAAAGTTTGCAGCCTGAAGATGTTTCCAACTGGTAAAGGCCATGAAACTGATGAGTATTTTCATCAGTATTTGCAATACGATAAAACTGACAGTTTTCTTTATAATCGTGATAACTGACAGTGAATGATTCATTCTCTGATAACTTACAATTAATACTTTGTACACTGATAAGTAACACATTAATGATATTATCCAAATACTGTAGTAAATAGTAAGTTACATTTTATCAAGATAGACCCTTAGATGTGATTTATGTCAAGCAAAAGAGCAAATATACATAATGAGCTTACTAAATATGGTACTGATATAAGCCACACCTCTGTATGTGCTGCTAAACATAATGAAGTATCCTTCATTGAGAATCAAGCGAGTGGCATTATTTCAAAGTGGAAAGAGAAATACTGTGACAATGCATATGAAATCGCACATTGTTGCCTAAATGACTGAAAACGGGTGCTGATCATAGGAAATTCTAATATGGGTGCATCACATGAAAGAAGACATCATTTAGGCGGTGGCCATAGTGGGCCGTGGTTTTGACGGCCGTGACCCACCAGGCAGAACAGATCCGTGAAAGGGGCCATAGACAATCCGTGCTAGATCTATTGTTATTCTTGGTATGAAAGTCCCATTCCTGCCCCCTACATGAAATAAATCTTTCCCTAAAATCATGCAAAAAAGCAACTATTTCTTCTACACCTTGATTTGTCTAAGAGAGCAGTTCTTTCCCTTTACCCGGGAGAGCAATGAAACGGATGGTTTGCACGACCTGCAGAACAA
>JAMYXO010005114.1:0-16098 GCA_033310375.1 Conus canariensis | reverse complement strand
TAGTTTTTTAACTTTAGTTTAAAACATTTCCTAAAAAAACGTTCAAAAAAACCCTTTAAATGCGATAAAAGGGATGTAAAACCGACGGCTGTTGTACCCCGCTTTTTGCGGATATTTTTTTTGGGCGGCGGGGGGTTTGAGGAAAAGGAAGGGGAATTCCCTTCGCCGGTTTTAGTGAATGGGAGCGGTCACGTGCCCCAAAATTTTCCTGATGTCATTACCCCCCACGAGTATGCGGGCCCTAAAATAGGGGGGGGGGGGGGGAAAGGGGGGGGGGTTTTTGGAGAAGGGGTGGGGGCCCGCTGGATGAATGAATTTTTTTTCTTTTTTCCCCCCCCCCCCCCCAATCCCCCCCCCCCCCCCCCCCCCCCCCCCCCCTTTTTTTTGGGGGTTTTGGCACATGACCACAACAGGGGACAGGAGGGCCCCGATGGGCAGGCTTGTCATTCTGTCGGGGGAAGGGGGAAGGGGGGGGGCGCCCTGTTTGCAGCCCTTTTCCCCCCCTTTTCTTTCTCGTTCCTAATCCCCTTCATTTTTCGCTCTCTGTTCGGGAGAGGTGGCGTCAGAGGGAGGGGATGGGGGGAAGGGGGAGGTGGAATTCAACAAACACACCCACACACACACACACACACACCCCAAAACACTTTAAAACACACAAAACAAAAACCACACACACTTTAAAAAACACACACACAACACCACCCCAAAACTCAAAACCACACACACACCAGATCGTTTTGAGTGTGGGGGTTGAGACAAGGGGGAGAGGAGGGGGGGGGGGGGGCGGAAGGGGGGGGGGGAAGGGGGGACGGAATATGACGGATTGGGGTTTGGGTTTCCCCTTTCAAGAAAAATTGTCGAAACCCGGAAAACAGATATTAGGGGGATTAACAGGGCCGGGCGGGCCGCAGGGGGGAAAAAAAGCCCCGGCTTTTTTTTTGTCTCCGGTTAACGGTGGGGGCTTTTCTGAACGCGGGCCCCTTTCGGGCTCCCCTGATAGGCCACCTGTTCGCGTTCGTGGGGTCAAGTCTCTCTCCTCTCTCCCCCTTTTTCCTCTCTCTCTTTTGTGGCCTGACTGTCTGTTGTTGTCTCGGGTCTCTCTCTCTCCCCCCCTCCCCCTCTCTCTCTAATGAAGAGGGGGCAAATCGGGCAACACGGGCCCAAACACGTTTAAACAATCAACATTTAAAACATGCCCGCGGTGCGTGAAAAAACCACATCGTGTCCCATTTACACTGAGAAATTTTTAAATTTTTGACTTCGTGTGTGTGTGTGGTGGTGTGGTGTGTTTTGGTGTGTATGTTGTTGTGTTTTTGGTGTGCCCCCGCCCCGCGCGCGCTTTTGGCATGAGTTTTGTGTAAAATTTTTTTTTTTGGGTTTTGTGTGTTTTGTGTGTGGGGGTGTGTGTGTGTGTGTTGTGTTTTGCGTGCGCGCGGCATCAATTTTACGCAGGGCGGTATGCGTGGGGTTTGTGTCTGTGTTTTTTCCCGCGCCGGGGGTTTGTGCTTTGTGCGGCCCTTTGCGTGCAGGGGTTTGTGTGTATTGTGTATGTGCGAGTGGAGTAGTGTGTACGCGCGTGGGGTCCCGTGCGCGAAACCAGGTGTGTGTGTGTGGGGGTTGTGTGTGTGTGTGTGGTGTTGTGTGTGTGTGTGTGTGTGTGTGTTTTAGCGTGTAGTGAGTGCCCATGCGTTTTTGGTCTTTCCCTTGTGTGTGGGGAGTGTGTGTGTGGTGTGTGGGGGTGGGGTGTGTTTTGTGTGTGTGTGTGTGTGTGTGTTGGTGTTTTGTGTGTTGTGTGTGCCGTGTGTGTGTTGTGTGGTGTGTTTTGTGTGTGTGTGTGTGTGTGTGTGTGTTTTTTACCCCGTGGTTGTTTTGTGCTTCATAGGGTTTTAAAATGCAAATTTGTCGGGCTGCGCGCGCGTGTGTGTCAACTGACGATATGTCTGAAAAGTGAGGGCGTTGTGTGGGGTGGTGTGGGGTTGGTGTGTGTGTGGGGGTGTTTTGTGGTGTGTGTTTTGTGTTGTGTTTTTGGTTTTTTCATGTGTTTTACGTGCACTATTTTGTCGGGGCTGCGCGCGCGTTTTGTGGTAACTGACATATGCCCTTGAAGTGAGGGCGCTTGTGTGTGTTTTTGGTGTGTGTGTGTGGTGTGTGTGGGGTGTGTGTGTGTGTGTGTGTGTGTGGGGGTTTTGGGTTTTCGTGGGGGTTGTGTGTTTTGTGTGTGTTTTGTGGGGGTGTGTGTGTGTTTGTGTGTGGGGGTGTTTTTTGTGTGTGTGTGTGTGGGGTGTGTTTGAGGTGTGTTTTGCGTGTGTGTGTGTGGGGTGTGTGTGTGTGTGTGTGTGTGGGGTGTGGTGTTGTGTGGGGGCGTGTGCTTGCGTGATTGCTTGCGTGTGCCCCTGTGTGTTTTTTGGGTAGGTGTGGGGGGACCCAAAAGGGGAAAACCCCCCATCTGTGTGTGTGTGGTGTGTGTGTTTTGGGGGGGGGTTTTTGTGTGTGTGTGTGTGTGTTTTGGGGGGAAAGAGAGGAGAGAGAGGGGAGGGGGAAAAGGGGGGGGGCCCCCCCCAACCTTTTGCAAAAGCCCCCCGAGAGAGAGAGAGGGGAGAGAGGGAAAGAGAATAAAAATTTGAATTAATTCGATGACAAAATTTTCCCTTTTGGGCTTTTTCACATTAAAACCCAGGAAAAAGGGGCTCTCCCAAAAATTAAAAAGGGGAAAAAAGGGAAAATTCTAAAGGGCACAGAGAAAAAAGAAATTTTGCTTTTTATTGTGTTTTTCCCCCAACTTTCCCTTTTCGGATTGCCCCAAATCTTCCCCATTTTGGGCCATTTTGAAAAAGGGTGGGCCCCGTTTCCATTGGTTTTCCCCTTTTCCCCAAAAATTATTTTTTCTTTCCCCGGTTCCCTTATACTGCCAGAACTGAAATTTTGGTTTTTCCCACCTGGCAAAGGGGGACGGGCCCTTTGGGATTGAAAAAATTAGTACAAAGTGGTTTTGGGAATTCCCAATCTTTCTGTACATAAGGGATTGTGGAAAAATTGACCCAATACCCCCATCTGAATTAAAAGAGAAACACTGTTTTTGTACCCTAGATACTGGACAATGTAACTACTGAAATTACTAAAAAAAAAAAATTTTAAAAATTAAAAAATCAATTTTAAATGTGCTTTTTATAGAAAATTAAAACCATGCTAGCTTCAAATTCTTTAAAAATCAAAAAATCGATTAAAATGTGCTTTTATAATGATGATGAAAATGAAATGTTGTTTTTTTTGGGGGCCCCCTTTCTCAAAAGTTTAGGGCTTAAGCGTTTACTTTAAATTTTAATTAAAAAAAACCCCCACTTCGTTTAAAAAACGGGTCCCTCCCAAAGGTAGTGGACTGAAGAGTGCCTGTGGGCGAAATTTTTCAGCTTTTTCCCCGTGTCACCCGGGCAAATCGTTCACTCATTTTCCTTTTTTCCTTCATTTTTCCATTTCTCGGGGGTTTGATGCTTGTGAAGGTTTTCATCCATACTAAGGGCCCAAAACGGGCCCTTTCTTCCGAAAGTTGGTGATGGGTTTTTACGTGTCGCAAGATGTTTGCGTCCCGTTCACAAACGGAACCGGGGTTATAGTCTCATTGGGAAGGGGATGCATGGGAAAGGGGAGTTAAAACCCAATGTTAATCCGAGGGAAAAAAAACCCCCCTGCACTGAAAGGGCCCCGGGGGGAGATTCAAACCCCCCGCAACCCCCAGTATCCCCAAAGATTACGATTTCCGGCGCTCTACCAATGAGCTTTTCCCCGGCCCCCTTAAAAATTTCACTTTTTTTAAATAAACACCCCCAATACGGGTTTAAATACTTGAGGGTTTGGGATTTTAAAAGGGATTCCCAAAAGCAAGGTTTTAAAAAAAAACATTATGTGCTGCAGCAATCTGCGGGACAACGATCTACGTGCAGAAAGAGGGCAGAAAAACTGACTTACGGCAACAATCGGCAAAAAATGACTCTACTTTCAAAAAGTGCAGAAACTGACTCTCTTTGCAGAAAAGTGCGGGAAAAAGGGACTTAGTCCCAGCAAGTGCAGGACAACTGATTTCTCACGTGCAGAAAATGTTTGGCAGACAACTTGACTTTTGTGCGAAGGCTGCAGAAAACGGGATTTCGTGCAGCAAGCTGAAAGAAAAAACTAAACCTTACGTGAAGCAAGAAGCAAAAAATTGATCTACGTGAGCAAGCGGGGGGGAAAAATTGATTACGGGCAGAAGTGCAGCCCAAGGGACTTTTACGTCCCCTTTTACTTTCCCAGCAAGCTGCAGAAAAACTGATCTACGTGCAGCAAGCTGCAGAAAAAACTGATCTACGTGAAGCAAGCTCCCAGAAAAACCCTGACTCTACGACCCAGCAACCCAGCAGACAATGATCTAGGCACCCAAGCTGCAGACAATAAATCTAGTGCACCCAAGCTGAGAAAATGACTCTCGTGCAGCAAGCAGCAGAAATGATTAGTGCAGAACTGCAGAAAAATGACCTGTGCAAAAGCTGCAGAAACTGACTCTACGTGCAGCAAGCTGCAGACAATGCTCTGTGCAGAAAGCGCAGAAAAACGACTCTACGTGCGGGGCAAGCGCAGCCAACTAAATCTGTACAGCAAGCTGGGGACAATTTAATTCTGTGCAGCAAGCTGAGTCAATGCTCTAGTGCGCAAGTGCGGGGACAACTGACTCTACGTGCAGAAGCTGCAGACAACTGACTTTGTGCAGCAAGCTGCAGACAATGCTCTACGGGGCAGCAAGCAGCGGGCAATGACTCTGTGCAGAAAGGGCCACCCACACAAGACTCTGTACAGCAAGCGCGGGAAAAAAGACTTAGTGCAGCAAGCAGCGAAACTGCTCTAGGGGCAAGCTGCAGAAAACTAAATCTAGTGCGGGCAAGCGGGCAGACAAAGGACTTACGGGGAAAAAAGGGCAGCAAAAAAACTGACTAAGTCAGCAAGCTGCAGAAAAACGGACTCGGGGCAGAAAAGCTGAAAAAAACAATGACTCTACGTGCGCCCCAAGCTGCGGGAAATGATTTTACGAGGAGCTGTGCAGACAATGACTTACGTGCAGCAAGCTGCAGACAACTGACCTGTGGAGAAAGCGGGCCCCAAAAATGACTTAGTGCGAAAAGTTTGCGCCACTGACTTAGTGGGGCCAAGTGCAAAACAATGATAAACGAGCAGCAAGCTGCGGGAAAAACTGCTCTACGAGGAGAAATTTCTGTAGACAATGACCCAACAAAGGAGCGTCTGTAGACAACGGGATCTACGGAAGAAAGTGTTGCAATGATCTACGGGAGCGGTCTGTAGAAAATGATTTAAACCGAGCAGAAAGCTTTTTGGCAACTGGACTTTTACGGGACAGTCGTAGACAACTGACTTACGACCCGAAAAGGGCCTGCCAAAACAACAACCTGACTCTACGAGGGGGGCAAGTTTTGGGAAAAGGCCCAACCCTGACTTACGGGGAGCAAGCTGCGAAAAAACTGACTCTAGTGGGGGCAAAGCAGCAGACAATGACTTTTACGAGGAGAAAGCTGCGGCAACGGGACTCTACGGGAGCGTCTTTTAAGAAAAACGGGACTTACGAGGAGCGGGCTGTAGAAAAGGGACTCTACGGGAGCGTCTGTAGACAACTGACTCAAGAGCAGCAAGTGCAGCATGTAGTATCATTTGTTGGCGGATTTGGTAGCTGGTTGGCTTGGGTGAGGTCTGTATTGGGTGGGGAAGGAGGCACCCAGTGTAGGGGTTTTCCCCTCAGGCAGGATTTCTGGGCCCATGATGGGGTGAGTTTTTAAGTCCTAGGGCCGGGGGGCCCCCTTTAAAGGGAAAAGGCGCATTGAAGGCTGAAGTCTGTTTCCTTTGGGCGTTTTTGTGGGGTGGCAATAGGGGGTGAGTTCCATGGGGGGCCGACGCCCTGTATCTCCGGAGCTTGGTTTTTGTGAAATTTTTGGGTTCACTTTCAGATTTTGGTCAGTCGAGGATGTTGCGTCGGTGAACTTCCCCTACCCCCCTCCCCAAGAGGCTGTTTTTAAAGGGCCAAAAAAGGGGGCCTTCTTCTTGCTGGGGGGCGATGCCCTTTTGCCATGAGGCCCCCCCTAAAAGAGCAGGACAGAAATTCGCTGGAGCGCCCTTTGGCCACCAAAAGTTTTTTAAAATTTTTTCCGGTCCCCGCCGCCAAACCACAAGGGGGAATTTTTCACCCTTCCCCTTTTTGGGGTTCCCCCAGGCCCCTCCCCTTAAAAGCCCGGTAACCCCTTATTCCCCCCCCCCCACCTCATACCCCGATCCCCCAAATCCCGGATTTCCCCCTCACTTTCCCCAACATTTAAAACCTTAACCCTCCCCCATAACTTTTATTAAAAATTACTCCAAACTAAACCCCCCAACCCTATTTCCTCCAATGTCCCTTTTTCAAAAAAAAACGGGGCCACCAATCCCGGGTTTCCCCCTAAATTTCCCCCAAACCTACACAAACACGAACCCCCCCTTTCCCCCAAAGTTTCCCCCCCTATGAGTGGGGTTATTCCCCCCCTTTTTTTGGGTTTTTTTTTCCCAAAAAGGGGGGGTTTAAATTGGGGGCCCCCCTTTACCCGGGGGGAAAAAAACCGGGAAAAATTTTGGGGATCGGGCCCCCCCCCCCCCTTTCCCCCCAAACCCCCCCCCCCCGGGGGGAAAAAAAAAAGGGGCCCCCCCCTTTTTGGGGGGGGGTTTTAAAAAAAAAGGGGGGAAAAAGGGAAAAAACGAAACCCCTTTTTCCCCCCCCGGGGCCCCCCAAAAAGGGTTTTTCCCCCCCTTTGGGGGTCCCCCCTTAAAAAACCCAAAAAGGCCCCCCCAAGGGGAATAAAAAACCCCCAAAAAAACCCCCGGGAACCCCCCCCCCCTAAAAAAATTTTTTTGGGGCCCCCCCCCCCCCCGGGCCCTTAAAAAATTTCCACCAAAATTTTTCCCCCCCCTTTTTTTTTTAAAAAAAACCCCCCGCCCCCCCCCTTTTTTGGGAAAAGGGGGAATTTTTTTTTTTATGGTTTTTTTCGGGTTTATTTTCCCCGGGGCCGGGCAAAGGGGGGGGGGGTTTTTTTTGGGGGGGGGTTTAAAAACCCCCCCCCCCCCCCGGGCCCCCAAAAACCCCCCCCCGGGGAAAAAACCCCCCCGGGGGTTTCAAAGGGGGAAAAAAAATTTTCCCCCCGGGGGACAAAACCTTTTTCCCCCCCGGGGAAAATTTTGGGAAGGGGGGGAAAAATTTTTCCCCCCCCAATTTTGGGGGTTTTTCCCCTTTTAACCCCCGGGAAAACGTTCCCCCCTTTTGGGGGCCCCCCCAATTTTTTTTTGGCCCCCCCCTTTTTAAAAAATTTTTTCCCCCTTTTTCCCCCCCTTTTTTGGGGGAAAAATTTTTTTTTCCCCTTTTTTTAAAAAAGGGGGTTTTTCCCGCCCTTTTCCCATTTAAACGAAAAGAAAAAAAAATTTGGGGTTTGGGGGGGAAATTTTTAAAAATTTTCCCAAATTTTAAAAAATTTTTTGGCAAAACGGGTTTCCTTTTTTTTTTTTTTCCCCCCCCCCCCCCCCCAAAAATTTTTCCCCAAAATTGGGAAAAAAAATTTTTTTTTTTTTAAAAAAAAAACCCCCTTTTGGTTTTTTAAACCCAAAATTTTTCCTTTGGGAAATAAAAAGCCCCCGGGAAAAAAAACCAAAAAAAATTTTAAAAATTTTGGGGGAAAAAAAAAAAAAATTTTTTTGGCCCGGGGCCCCCCCCTTTTCCCCAAATTTTTTTTTTTTTTCCCGGCCCCTTTCCGGGGAAATTGTTTTTTTTTTTTTTTTTGGGGGGGGGGCCCCAAATTTTGGGGGAAATTTTTAAAATTTTAAAGTTGAAAAATTAAAAAAGGGGGGGGGGGCCCCCCCGGGGGGGTTTTTCCCCCGGGGTTTGGGGAAAGGGGTTTTTTTTTTTAAAAAGGTTTTCCCCCAAAATTTTTGGGGGAAAAAAAAAGGGGTCCCAAAAAATTTTTAAATTTTTTGCAAAAAGGGGGGGGGGGAAAGGGGGGGGGGGGGGGAAAATTTTTTTAAAAAACCCCCCCGGCCCCTTTTGGGGGCCCCCGGGGGGGGGGCCCCAAAAAACCCGGTTTAAAAAACCCTTTTTTTTTTGGGGGAAAAAAAAAAAAAATTTTTTTGGTTGGGTTTTTTTTTTTTCCCTTTTTTTTTAAAAAAAAAAAAGGGGGCCCCTTTGGAAATTTTTTTTTTTGGGCCCCCAAAATTTTATTTTAACCCCGGGGCCCCCCAAAAAAAGGGGAAAAAAGGGGGGGCCCCCCGGATTTTTTTTTTTTCCCCCCCCTTTTTAAAAAAACCAAAAAAAAAGGTTTTAAAATTTTTTTTTAAAAAAACCCCCCTTTTTTTTTTTTAAAAAAAACCCCCCCATTGCCCCCAATTATTTGGTTTTTTTACCTCTGACCCGTTTTCCCGGGAATTTTTGTGTTTTTTTTTTTGGGGCCTAAGGCCCACCCCCGAAAGACGTATGGATTTTTTAATTTTAAAAATGAAATCGGGGACTGTGTTAAAACTTTCCACAGCCTTAGAAGATTACACACCACATTTGTTGGGGGTCCCCGGGGTATGCCCAGCGGGCTGGGATTTAAATGGAGGTTCAGAATTGCCCCGCCTTGGCTTAAGGCTGTGCCCCAGGCCGGTTGGGACATAGGTTTAAACCCCAGGCTAAAACAAAATTTTGTTATGTTTTGCATTTTTTATGCGGGGGGGGGGGGGGGTTTCCCAGTTTTTTGACAATTACCCTTAATATTTCAGTCTCCCCAAACCCCCCGGAAGTGGGAGTTTTTTGGGGGCCAACGGGTGGGGGGGGGGTAATAAAAAACGGTAAACACACTTTAAAAATGTTTTTTCACCCCCTAGTGTGATTTGGTCCCTTTGTGTTCAATTTGCTTCGGGGGTTGGAAATGATCCTGGGGGGTCTTTTAGCCGGGAAAAGGGGACGACAACAACAAAAAACAACAACAAACATCGGGCTAGTCTTTCCCAATGAAAACTCTCTTCTTAAATTCCCCTAATCTTGGGCTTTTAATTAAATTTTTTCCATCTTTTTAAATTTCTGTGCTTGTGGTTCAAAAAACTTAGCAGAATAGGGTTTGGGCGTATAAGGATTAGCCCGAGCCGTAAACACCTTTGAAAAAAACCTGAAACAAACTAGACGTCACCCAGCCATTGCAAGAACATTGTTCGGTCTTCACTTCCTGACCTTTAAAATTGTTTTGTTTATGCGCGCCCCCACCCCCTTGAAACGAATGCAGCCATTGGCTTTAAACCCAAATTGAAGTTTTTTAAAAACCCTTTTTCACAGGAAAAAAACCCTTTGGAAACATTTCAGACATAAAAAAAAAGGGAAAAAAGCTTAAATTTTTTCCCCGGCCACCCAAATTTGGGTAGAAAGTTTTTCCAAAATAGAGCCCTTTTTAAATTTGCCACCCGCCCGTAGCCAATGGTGCGGTCGGCCCTGGCAATGCTTGAAAAAGCGTTGTTTAAACCTGTAAAAATTTTGAAGTTTGGGCTCCCGTGGGCAGGTCCAAAAGGTTACTTTTGCGACCCCAAGGGCCCATTCTACCCACCCCCCCTGGGCCCCATTTCCTTCAACCCCGGGGGAAAACCCAATTTTATACATCCCCATTTTAAAATAATTTGTACTCGGTATATAGAAAACCCGAAAAAAGCGCGATATTTTTGAAATTTTTAAAACCACCCGTATCCCAAAAGTGCACACATAGTTTTCTTTTCAAACGCAGGTATTAGAATGACATAAAAAATATTCCTGTTTTCTGTCTTTTCGTTTGTCTGTCTTGGGTTCTCCTTTTGTTGTCGTCTTTTTGTCTGTCTTCTCCCTTGTCTCTGTCTCTGTCTTTTTTGTCTGTTTTCTCCTCTGTTTTTTCTCTTTTCGCCCCGCCCCCTTTTTCTTTTTCTGTCTGTCTGTCTGTCTGTTTGTCTTGTTTTCTTTTTCTCTCTCTTCTTTTCTTCTCTCTCTCTCCCCCCCCCCCGGCCCCCCCCCCCTCTCTCTCTTCTCTCCTTTTCGGGCTCTTGCTTTGGCCCCATTTAAAATTTGGGTTAGGTCTTAAATCTAATGTTCCCCTTTTCTTTGGGAAAGTTGCCCTGTTGTTGTTGTCTGTCCCCCTTCCCTTTCCCCCCCCCCGTTCTCTCTCTTTCCCCCTCCCCTCACTCGTATTCATTTTGGGGGTCATCACATCCTAGTTGGGTAAACCCATGGTTCCCTTGTGGCCGGATGAGCACAGAGGAAGGGAAACTAAAAAACGGAGGGGCTTTTTTTTTTTCCCTTTTGCCACCGTTGATTTTTGGCCCCGTTTGCCCTGCCCCCCCCCCTTCCCCTCCCATCCCCTAAACCCCCCCCCCCCCCCCCCTTTCCCTTTTCTCTCTCCATTCTTGTACTCCCCAAAACCCCCCCCCTTCCAGCTCTCTGGATCTCTTACATTGGTTGGGGTATACGTGGTTGCTAAATCTTGTACCCGGTGGTGGCCCGGATGGGATAAAAAAAACAGGTTTAACAAAAAATGGTTTGCTTTTGTACTCGTCTTGCCACCGTTGCACTCGGGGATTGTTTGATTTTCACCTTCGCGACGTGACTTTCCAAACCCCGGTTTTTTGTTTTTTTTTTTTTTTTTTTTTTTTTTTTTTTTTTTTTTTTTTTTTTTTTTTTTTTTTTTGTTTGTCCCAACCCTTGGGGCCCACCTCAAAAGGCCCGTGCACCCCGCCGTCTTTTCCGACCCCCCGTCCCCCAGCCACGGGCCCGGCGGCCCCCCCCCCCCCCCCCCCGGCCCCCACCAGCAATCCGGGGGGAGCGGGGTTCAATGTAAAAGTGTCAAGAGGCCCAACCCACCGGAGGAACCACTGCACTGCTCCCGAGTCACTTCGGTGGGGGTTCTAGTGGAGCCTAACATGCGCGGGGAACCACCTATAACCCCCTACTGACGACAATAATTAAAATTTTGTCGCGGAGGGGCGTGAGTGAGCTCTCCCCCCGGGGGCGCCACAAGTCCTTTCCAACGACAGCCGTTTTGGGAAATGCCGATCCCGGGTTTGTTTCCGAGGGAACCCCAAACAAAGGCCCAGAGTGGAGAGGACTTTCGAAATTGAGGTCACCATGTGGCGGGGGGATGAAGGGACACAAAATTTGAGAATTTTTTATTTCGGGATCGATGAAAATGAGGATGTTAAGATTGAGCTACGGATTTCCATTTCGGTCTGAATAATGGACGGGGCTTTTACTCTCGATTCCCTTTTCATAAATAACCCCGGGCGTCATCAGGCCCGGGGAGATAAAGGCCCCCGAAAGTGTTGGTCGGGAAAAATTTGAGCAACACTTCAGAAACGCATCCATTAAGTGGTTTGAAACTCGACTGGGTGGTCCCCAGTTGCCCAAGTGCGTCCGCGGAAACTAAACCCCGGGGTTTAGGAGCGGTTTCAGGGCGGGAAAAAACCCACAGATTAAAGGGATTCAAACCCCCGGGCCCTCCCACCCGGGGGCCCCGCGACTTTAAACCACTTCGCCCCCGGGGGGCTGGTTGTTTTTGTTTTTTTGTTTATTCGCTTGTTTGTTTCTTTGTTTGTTTGTTGTTTTTTTTTTTTTTTATGGGGAAAGGAAATCTGAAATAAGGACAGGGATTTTTTTAAAACCCAATAAAGCGGGGTTTAAATGGTTTTGTGTCTGTTTCCGAGTGTTCAAGATAAAAAAAAGGCTTTTGCCTTTTTTCCATGCAAGGGAGTTACTAAAGTGCAGATACTTAAGGCAGATTTATTTGCAAAAACCTTTTTTTGTGGAGGCCCCTTTGTTTGTTCTGTGCTAATTTCGTTTGATCTTTTTCTGCCGTTCTCGTTGCTGTGTGTCAGGTGCGGGTGACGGAAAAAGTTGGGAAACGTCCGTTTTTTTGTGGATGTCTTTTGGGGGGTCCTGTGTGTGAGCTGACATTCGTTTGGGTTAAGGGAGGTTTAAAAATTCTAAGGGGAGCAAGATTTAGCCCACCCTTCTTTTTTTCTCCAAAAGTTTTTGCAAATTTTTTTTCCCGAGTTAAAACGGGAAAATTTAGCTTTTGTCTTTGTCTCTGTTGTCCTTTTTTCTGTTGTCTGTGGAGCCCCTCTGTGAGTCTTCTATTTTTTTTTTTTTTTCCCTTTTTTTTTTGTGTGTGTGTGTGTGTGTGTGTGTGTGTGTGTGGTTTTTTCTCTCTTTTTCTCTCTTTCTCTCTCTCTCTTTTTTCTCTCTTTTCCTTTTCTTTTTTCCCTTTTCTCTCTCTCCTCCCTCTCCCTCCCCCCCTTCCCCCCCATGGAACACTTACATCTGGTGAGGTCATGCCTGGCGCAAAAAACGTTTTGGGGTGGGGTTTAAAAAGGATGAGAAAAAAAGGAGGGTGGTTAAAAAAACGTTTTTGCCCCCTTTTTACCTTGCACTTTGGGGGTTTCTTGATGGGCTCCCCCTTCACGATGTGTCTCGTCCTTTGCGGGGGTTTGTGTGTTTTATTTTTTTTGTTTTTTGCTTGTTTCTTTGTTTGTTTCTTTTCTTCTTTTTTTTGTGTAAAGGAAAATCTGAAATAAGAAGGGAAATTTTTTTTAGCCAAAAACAAGCCGAGGTTACTGGGGTTCGGTTGTTCGTCCCAGTGGTTTAAGATCAAAAAAGGGTGTTGCCAGTCTTCATGCAAGTGAGATAAATAAAAAGCAAAAAACTTAAGGGGCACAGTATTTGGGGGCAAGCTTTGAACCCTCCTATTTTTTTTTTTGGATGTTGCTTGTTTTTTCTGTGCTAAATTTGATTTGATGTTTTCCCTTTCGTTGCCCCGGTGTCAGGTGGAGGTGACGGGGAAAAACTTGAAAAAGTCGGGGTATTTTTTTGGATGTTTTTCTTGGGGTCCCGTGTGTGAGTTGACATTCGTTTTTGGGGGGGTTAAGGGCAGGAAAATATTCCTTTATGGTAGCAAAAGTTTTGATACCCTTTTTTTTTTCTCCAAATGTTATTTGAAATTTTTTTTTTCCAGAGTTTAATAGGGGAAAGTTTAGCTTTTGTCTCTCTGTCTCTGTCTGTCCTTCTCTTGTCTGTCTGTGGGGGCCCACTGGGGAGTCTATCTATGTGTCCCTTTTTTTTTTTTTGTGTGTGTGTGTGTGTGTGTGTTTGTGTGTGTGTTTTTTGTTGTGTTTTGTGGGGTTTTTCCCCTTTTTTTGTTTTTGTTGGTTCTTCTCTTTTTCCCCTTTTTTTCTGCTCTCTCTCCCCGTTTTTCCCCTCTCTCTTCTATCCCTTCTTTCTCTCTCCCCTCTCTCTCTCTCTCTCTCTCCCCCCTCCCCTCTCCAGCTCAGGGAAAAAAATTACACCCTGGTGAGGTCTCCCGGGTTGCAAAAATCGTGTAGGGGGGGTTTAGTCGGATGAGCAAAAAGGAGCGGGTTTAAAACCCAAAACGTTTTTGCTTTTGTCACCTTTTGCACTTTGGGCTTGCTTGATGTCTTCCCCCTTTCCCCGTTTGTGCTCGTCTTAGGGGTGTTTTTTGTTTTCATTTTTTGTTTATTTGCTTGTTTTTTTTTTTTGTTTGTTTTTCATGTAAAAGGGAAAATTAAAATTTGAGAAGGGTTTTCCCCTTTTATACAAATCAACCCAAAGGTTACCTGTATCGTCTCTGTTCGTCTGGTGTTTGCTTCCCTATATGCCAGATAAAAAAGGTTTTGTGCCAGTTTTAATAATTGTTGTTTTGTTCTGCTCGTTTTGTGGTTTCTTTTTTGCTGTGTGAAAGGGTCAGGTGCGGAGTATTTGGGCGGAAAGCTTGAAACTTTCTTTGTGTGTGTGTGTGAAGGGGGTGGGGTTGTGTGGGGGTGTGTGTGTGTGTGTGTTGTGTGTGTGGATGCCCCCTTGTTTGTTCTGTGTGTTTTTGGGAACTTTTCGTTTGGAGTTAGGGGGGGGGGGGCGCGAGAATATCTATCAGGGTAGCAAGAGTTACCTCCCTTTTTTTTTTCTACCAATTTTTTTGCATTTCCCCCCCCCCCCCCCCCCCCCCCCCCCCCCGTGGTTAAAGGGAAATTTTTGCTTCTGTTCCATGCTGAAAAAGATAACTCGGGTGTGTGGGTGCGCCCGGCTCTTGGTGCGTCCCGTGCGTGGGTGGTGCGGGGGTTTGCGGGGTGCGTGGTGGGTGAATGGGGGTGTGGGGGGTGTGTGTGGGTGTGTGTGTGTGTGTTTTGTGTCCCAAACGGGTTTTGGTTGAGGGATAATAAAACATTTCTGATGAGGGTTTAATACAACAGTCTGTGGGGGTTTAAAATTAAAACAGTCTGTGGGGATAATACAACAGTTGATGAGGGAAGATAAAAACTTGGGGTGGGGATGATAAAACCCGTCTGTGGGGGAAGATAAACAGTGTGATGGGGGGAAGATAACAGTTGATGAGGGAGGTACAACATTTTGATGGGGGATAATACAAATGGTGATGGGGAAGACAGGGGACAGTTTGATGAGGGATGAACAACGGGTTGATGAGGGATGTTTTAAAACCCGTCTGATGGGGAAAATAAACGTCTGATGGGGGAAAGATACAACAGTGGTGAGGGAAGATGCAACATTTTTGATGGGGGGAAAGATACGACGGGTTGTTGAGGGAAAAATAAAAACGTCTGACGGGGAAAAATTTTTCAACAGCCCTGATGAGGGAAAAAAATAAAAATTTTGGGATGAGGAAAATCCCAAACAGTCTGATGAGGGATGATAAAAAAAGTTAGGGAGGTTTAAAAACAACAGTTGATGGGGCATAATAAAAACGTTTGATGAGGGGAAGTTTACAAAAATTTGTAAAGGGGGAAGATACAACAGTTAAAGGGGAAAGTTTACAACGTCTGATGAGGGATGTAAAACGTGTGATGAGGGAAATAAACAGTTGAGAGGATGATAAAACAGTTGAAAAAAAAAAATTACAACGTGGGGATGGGGGAAGATACAAAGTTGATGGGGGAAAGGGTTAAACCCGTTGATGAGGGAAGATACAACAGTCTGATGAGGGAGTTCCCCAAAGTTGAGGAGGGAAAATACAATGTGTGAGGAGGGAGATAAAACCATTTTGTGATGGGGGAGGAAGAAAAACATTTGATGAGGGAAATACAACTGTGTGTTGAGGGAAGATAACAGTCTGATGAGGGGATAACCAACGGGTTGATGAGGGAAGCTACAAAAACAACCTTTTGGGGGGGAAAAAAAAACGTTGATGGGGGAAAAATACAATGGGTGATGGGGGAAGTTTCAACAGTCTGTGAGGGAAATACAACGTGTGATGGGGGAAGATACAACGTTGATGGGGGATGAAAACAACGTTGATGGGGGAAGATACAAGAGTCTAAGGAGGGGTGATTCTACGTTTCCCCTTTGGGAGTTTTTAAATAGTACCTGTGTGGTTCCAGTTTTCCCCTTTAAAGAACCCCACACTCCCATTCAGCTTTGGAAAAAAAAAAGGCCCCAATTTTGAGAGAGGGGAGAGAGAGAGAGGGAGGGGAGAGAGGAGAGAGAGAGGAGAGAGAGAAAAGGAGGGGGAGAGAGGTTTTTTCAGTTCGGGCCCACAGCCTTAATAAAGGAGGATCTATATAAAGGTTTTTAAAAGGAATAAATTTAAAGATAAAAATAAACCCTAATGACAGCTTGCAACCCCTTTTTGAAAATTTAGGGCCCAACAATTTTTGCTTTCACACCCTTTAAGAAAATTTGCACGCCTTTTGTTTTGCTTTGAATGGGTTTCCATGGTCCCATTTTTCGTATTTTTTTTCTTATTTTTCCCCCAAACATTAAACCCTTTAAACCAACTTTAATTTTTAATTATTTTTTTTTTAAAACAAAAAAAAACCAAACAAAACCCTAAAAAAAAAATCTTTTTTTTAATCTTTTTTTCTTTTTTTTTTCCCCAAAAACTCTTCTCTTATTTAAAATTTCCCTACCCCCCCTTATTTTTTCAAATTCCCTTTTTTCCCTACATCTTTTTTCTCTCAACCAAAAATTTTTACTCACTTAACAATAAAACAAAACAAAAACCCCCAACAAAAAAACCCCAAAAAAAAACCCAACCCCCA
>JAMYXO010005113.1:0-16098 GCA_033310375.1 Conus canariensis | reverse complement strand
TGCAGGTGCAGGCCGCCAAAAAAACCCCCACAACAAAACACACACCACACAAAAAATTTACCCCAAACCCAACACAACACACACCCCAACACACCCAAGGCCCGGGGGCGCAAGCCGCGTATGTTGAAAAAAAAAACCAGTATAGTAAGAAGAAATTTTTCAAAAAATACGGGGAAAAGGGGCCAAATTCTTGTGAAAAATTTTGGTGAGAAAAAAAAAAGAAAAAAGAAAAAAAAAATTAAAGGGAACAAACAAAACCAACAACAACAACCAACAAGTGATCAGGTCAAGAGGAGGGGGGGGGGGAATTTCCTTTTGGTTGCTAAAAAAAAAATTTTCCCGGGGCAAAAATTTTGGGGAAATTTAACAAAGTAAACATGCTTACTTTAAAAGGAAAATGAAGGGGACAAAAAGGGGGAAAAATTTTTTGTATTTTTATTTTCGGCGAGTTTGTGCCCTGATGTGTGGGTGGGGTGTGGGTGTGTGTTGTGTGGTGTGTGTTTTTGGGGTGGGTTGTTAGTAGATGGTGGGGGAGAGGGGTTTGGGGGGGGGGGGGGGTGTAAAAAGTTAAGTGTGATTTCGGGCCCAAAAATGGTTATCGTCTTAGTTTTTGTCCTTGAAAGAAATTTTAAAAATTAGGCATTTGGCTCACCCCCTCCGCCGCTCCAACCGGCTAAAGGGGTTTTCGCGGTTGCTCCCCCGGTTTAAACCCAGATTGCCTTTTTTTTTGTTTTTAAATTTTTAAAAAACTTTAAAAAAAAAACTTTAATGTTTTTAGGATTATTTTTTTTTTAAACACTTTTTTAAAAAAAAACTTTTGGGATTTAAAGTTTTTTCTTTTTAAAATTTAACATCTTTTTCCCGAAATACATTAATCAAATGTAAAATAAATTTTTGCAAAACTCTTCCTTTGGCCGCTTTTACTGATACCTCTGGACTAAATTGAGACCCTTTTGGGGCCCCTGGGGCCCAAAAAACGCCAGACCCAGGGGTCCCCTTAACAGGGCCAAAAATGTAAAAGGGTTTTTGGGGAAATTTATGCCCCCAAACCCAGTGGATACTTTTATATTGTTTCCCTGCTTTTCTATTTGTCAAATTTTGGGGCAACCCCCTCCCCCCCATTTTTTGGGGTTTCTTCCATAGCCGCCCCAGGGCGACCATTTTAGGTTTACGGGCGTTTATAGCCGCCCCAAAGTGCCCAATTTTCGGGTTTACGGGGTTTATAGCCGGCCAGTGACCCAATACGAAAGTGGGGAAGGACACTTGAGGGCAGGGAAGGGGGAAAAATTTGGGGTTTTTTAATCCCCATGAAAAACCAAGTTTTTAAAAAATATGCAGGCATACCCCAATGTTGTTAACTTCAAGATTTTTTTTTTGTACACAAACAAACGCTTTACAATTACATGGTGTTACTTGTAAAGTTGTTTTTATTTCCCTTTGAAAAGGTTTTTTTTTTAAAGTTTTTTTAAAAACAACCCCCAAAGCTAAATAAACAAAGTGTTTCTTCCCTTACTTTTTAGTCACAAACTTTTTAATAAATATTTTTTTTAAAATTGCTATTGGGATTTAAATATAAAAATGTGCTTTTAATACAAAAAAATTTGGGAAAAAGTTTTTTTGAGGTGGGGAATTTACCCGCCAAATTTTTTTAAAATTGACGTCTAACGCCTGCCCTAAGGGACGCGGTGGGGAATTTAGGGTTTAATTTATACAATCCGCGGGGGGGCCCCGGGGGCCCCCTTATGGTAATTTGACACGAACCCGGGGAAACGGCGGCGCTTCGTCGGTTTGTGCATTTGAGTAAGCCGTGGGAAAGAAATGTTAAACCTAGTTACTACATAAAGGCAAAGGGAAAGTTGTCCCCCGGGGAAAAAAAAGGGAAAAAATTTAATTGTGAAAAAATTCGTCATTAATTCGTTTTGGTTCTTATTCAATGGGCTTTCAGTTCTTTTTAAGTTCTTAAAAGTTTTTATTAATTTTTTAAAATAGCCCTCATAAATTTCTTAAAAAGTTCTTTTAAAGTATTTATTCAAGTTCTTAAAAAGGGTCGCCTCAAGTGTCTTTAAGTTCTTTTCATGCGTCATTAAGTTCTTATCAAGTGTCATTAATTTTCTTTTTTAAATTTTTTTAACCCAAGTCGTCATCAAGTCGTTTTTTAATTTTCTTATTAAAGCCCTTATAATTTTTTTTTAAAGTTTTTGAAATATTTTTTCCATTAAATTTGGATCAAAATGATTTTTTTGGGTTGGGGGTTTTCTGGCATGCTTTTTTTTTTTGGCTTCTGTTTTTAGTGGTTGAGATTTTTTTGAGGCGGGGGTTTTTTGTGGCGTTGTTTATTTGTTTATAAACTTTAATAACCACCCCCCCCAAACAGCCAAGGACCCCCAAAAATGCTAACTCTTTTAATCCAAAAAACCCCGGACGACTTTGGTGTTGCGGGGTTTGGGAATCAACTTGTGTTTTTACAGCTGGCATTGAAAAAAAATTTTGGCGTTGGCGGTTTTTAAATGTTTTCTTTTAGAGTTTTTATTTGTGTTTTAAAAATTTAAATTTTTTTTGGGTTTTTTCCACTCTGCAAATTTTTTCCCTGCTGCAACACCCCATTTTTGGGAGGCTTTTTACGGGTCACTTTCTCCATCAATGTTTTTCTGTTTTTTCGGGCTCGGTCTTTTAAAGGGGAAAAAAAATTATATGTTTAAAAAGAAATTTAAACCCCTTGTTAATGGCGTTTCCCAATTTTCCCAAATCGGGTTTATAGATCACCCCTAGGGGACTCTAATGACTTTGTTTTTTAAAAAGGGACCCTGTGTTAAATCATACTTAAAATTTGTTCAGAATAATGGGAGAAAATTTTAAAAACTATTTTTGTGTAAAAAACTAAGAACCGTTTCCCCCAACACTTTTTCCCCTTCTTAAACCCCAGTTGCGTTCATACCGGTTTTTGATACTTTACAAGGGTCTTGCTTTGGGCATCTGTTGAAATGTTCTTTGCTAAATTTTCTTTCCCCCGGGGTTTCCTGTTTTGTTTTTCCACACGCCGGAAGAATACACCCTTTTTCCTTTTTGGGACGTTTAAATAGGGGGGTTTCATCAACTTGATCTTTTGTAAGTTCGGGAAGTAAATCATGCAGTTCATGTTTTATTAATGAAAAAAATATTATTTTTTTTTTTTAAAAATGAGCCCCGGGAAAAAAATATTACTAACCTTGTTTTTAAACCATTCTGTTTTAAATTGGGGGTTTAAAGTGTAGGAAAACCCCAAGCTTGGAAAAAGCCTGTTAAAAAAAAAACCCAGCGGGTTTGGCAAACTGGTTTTTTTGACTCAGCAAAGCTGATTGCTTTTTATAAGCTTCATTTGCTACAAAAGATTTTCTATTTTACGAAAGGGAAATTTAATTCCAGCGTTTCAATTTGTAAAAATTTAAAAAAATTACTTTTATAAAAAAGGGGGGCTTCAATGTAAGGGATGAAAAGGCGGCGAAAGGGGGTTCAACGCGTTGCTTTCAGGGGGAAGTAATTAGGCTTTTAGTAAATAGGGAGACGGCGAGGAAAAAGACATAACGAGCTATGGGCAACTAGCCGTTTGCACAAGACCCCTATGAAAAGCAAAGAATGGGGGGCGGGGTTAGATTTTTTTAAACGACGACTTAAACAACGGGGACATCCCTTTTTACATTTTAAAAAATTTTGGACCAGGCAATAAAAAAATTTTTTTCTAGAAACGGAAAAAATTTTTAAAAACATTGCCCCCCCCAAAAATTTAGCGTTTAAATTACCCAACCATCAAAAAACCCAAAAGATGCAAGAATATTGTTTATTCCCTTTGGCATGCCGTTGTGTATTTTGTTGCACTAAATTGGTGAATAAAAAATGCCCCAAGATCTTTTAAATTCCCCCAAAAGGTTTTTGGGGAAGGGTTTAACAGAATTTAAAAAAGTTAGCCAAGCGCGGGGGGTAAAGGGGGAACAAAAAGAAAGGGGGAAAAGGGTTTAAATTCTAAAAAAGGGCGATTTGGCAAATTTATCTACCAGCCCCCCAAAAAAAACTACAAAGCCCCAACTTTGAAAAATAAAACAAAAACCCGACCCCCCATCAAAGGGATCTTCTTTATTTAACCCATGTACGATTGACAAAAAATTTTTTTAAGTCCCGCACTTACGTTTTTGGGACATTTTTTCAAAAATTAAAAAGTTTGGGGAAAACCTTTAAAACAAAAAAAGGGGCTTTGCTGTTGCTGTCGTTTTACAATTTTTTATCAAAGGGGGACCCTTAACTTTTCCTGCAGGGTTTTTAAAGGTCGATTGGGGAGAAAAATTTAAAGGTCAAGAAAATTTCAATTATTGTTAAAAATGAGTTACCTTTAAAAGAGGCATTCCGGGTGTTCACAGTTCACGGGGTTTGGGTTTTAAAACCCCTTTAAAAACAAACAGTTTTTTTGAAAAGACTTTTCTCCTTCCAGTTCACAGAGAGCTGTTTAAACCAATTCTCGCAAAACCAAAAATGGGTTGGGAAAGGAAGGCCCCCCATTTTTTGCCCCGGAAATTAAATAATGAAAAATTTTAAAAGGGCAAAAACCCAGTACAAGCAATCGAAAAAAACAATAAATGTTGTTAAAGGAGGGGGTCTTCTTCAAGCAAACTTTTTTCCTTTTGGTTTTGAAAGGTAGATACCTTTTTTTCCCGGAGAAGGGGAAAGGGGACACTGGGCTCGGGGAAACCCAGACCCAGTTTGGGTGTTGATCCTATGAGAAAAAAAAAAATTGTGAAAATGAACCCCGGCCCGTTTTTATTTTTTTCGAGAAACGGGACACAACAAAACGGCCGGCCCCTCAAAGTTCTTTTGGGAAGGAAAAAAAGGCAGAAAAACCCTCCAGACCCCAGTCGTTAATTTTTTTTTAAATTTAAAAAAAAATTGGCGGGCAAAAATTTGGAAAAAGGAAAAATTCCTTACGTAAAATGGCACTGGAAGGAATGGTGGGGAAGAGTCCTTTAGTTTTTAATGCGAAAATATTTTGACCCTAATCTTGCTATTGGGGATAATTTTTTAAAGGGAAGTTTATTAGGGCCATGCTAGCCCCAAAACCCTTTAAAAGGGGGTTTGGGGGTTTATATTAAAAAAATTCAAAGCGCATTTAGCAGTAATGGAAAAATAATTTGGTTAAAATTGGGGGTTGATGTATAGTTAAGTTTAAACAAAACTGTTTTAATCTACGAAAATAAAAATTTGGGGGGTTTTAAAATGGAAGCTCAAGGGGGAAATGGCAAAAAATGGCAAAGGAAAGTTTTTTTAAAATTTAATGAAAGATTTTTTTTGGGGTTCATTTATACATTAAAGAAGAAATTTGGAAATTGACAATCCCTGGTTTTGGGAAACAATCGCCAGAAAATCGTTTTAAAAACCCCAAAGCTTTTATTTTGTTTTATGGGTATGGGAACTTTGAAATTGCGAAATGACAAAAAAATTAAACCCACATTTTGCATTAATAAAAAAAATTTTAAATTTTTTGCTAAAAATTAGATGTTTTTTAAAAATTGAACGTGCGATTGCTAAAAAATATAACCCCTTATGTTTAAAATTTTCCCCCAATTCCCCGTTGCAATGAAAACTCTGGTTTTAACAAACACACGTTTTGTGTTTGTTCTATCTTTGGGATTTTCTTTTTTAAAAACTTTTGGTTTTTTTTTCTCTTTTTAGATTAGTTTTCGTATTTTTTTACGTTTTTCTTTGATGAAAAGTCTTATTGTCAAACAATGCTTTTTTTATTTGGGAAATGGGTAGGCTTGACTGCACAAAATACGGATTTTCCCCTTTGCTTTTTTAACAACTTTTTTTTGGTTAAAAGGATTGTACATTTCGCCCCAAAACCAAAAAACTCCTTGATAAACCACCACCAGAAAAAATTTAAACCTTATCTTACCAAAAACCCTTTCTTGTTAATATCTGAATGCAAAGGGAATCTTTAGGGTAATCAGATGGGTCGTACCACCCCGGGCTTTGCCTTTAGCTATTTCTAATTCCATTTCTTTATAGATTTTCTTCAGTGGGGATGTCGTTTAACAAAGGAATCCTGTATCTGTGTACAAAATTTGGGGACTCTGGATACAAGGGTTTTAAAGAAAGTCATAAAGAAATTCAAAACCTTCAAAAGCTTCAAACAGCTTAAAACATTTAAACCCAAAAAAAAAGGGGGGTTATCCAATTTGACTTTTTTTTTTTTTTTATCATTATGCCAAAAAGCTGTTCATGAAATCTTTGAAGCCCTGATAATTGGGTTTTTTGGAATTTTTCAAAAATTTGGAAAACGTTTTCTTGGTGAAAATTTAAAAACATTTTTTACGTTTGTGCGGTTTTTCTCCTTTTAGTTTTTTTTCCCAAAACAGCTGTTGTTCATCAACTTAAAAAAAGTTTTTTTTCTGAAGCATCTGGGGGGGTTTTTTAGTTCTGGGGTTTCGTGTTCTTCATTATGTATGGTTTCATAAAAAACTGTTCTTGATAAAAAGAATTTTTACGATGAAAAGCTGTCAATTCAAAAAATGTCTTAAAAAAAATTTTGAAAAAAGTCTTTTAATGAAAAGACAAAAATTTTTTTTTGTCACGAAGATTAGGCAAAAGTTTAGGGGGGTTCTGTCATTGCCTTTTAGCTTTCTGCCGCTAAAGGGTTTGTATTATGGAATTTCTTTGAATTTTCCATGAGGATATTCAAAAATAAAAACTTTTTAAAATTGAGCCCTTCTTTTCCCGATCAGTTTCTAGGGTAGGTAGCCTTTTTAAAAAATTTTTGAATGTTTTTGGCCCTTTTGTTCCCTTTTTTAAAGTTGCGTAATGGAATTTTTTTGGGCCCCCTTTGGGCCCTTCCCATACAGATTGTTTGCTTCTAAATTTACAGGAGATTAGTTGGGACCTTTTACTTGGCCCCTTAGTTGTCCCAAGTATTTGTTGTTTGTTTTACGAAATGGTGCGGGGCCAAAACGGGATTCCCCACGAAATTCCTTTTTTTAAATCATTAAATTTTTTGGGGCGGGTTTTAGACAAAAAAATTAATTTGTTACCCCGAAAATTTTAAAGAAAGGGGCCCCGTTCACCCCGGGGCGCTGGCAAAAATTTGTAATGCCGGGACCCAGGCTGTAATGTTTCAGGCAGGTTTTCCCTAAAATTTTTTTAAAAAGACGTCCCCCAAAAACAAACAGGTTCCCCCCTTTAAAAATGGGGGCCAGGGATAGTTTTCCCTTTTTTTTAAAAATCTAACTTTTTTGCCACGCTTTGAGCATAAGAAAAATCGAATCACTGATGTCCTTTTCCCCTTTGAGACAGAAAAAAACGGCCTTTAGGCGGAAGTGTATTTTCCCTTTTAAAAACCCTTTCCCAAAAGTTCATGTACTCAAAAAGGGTAAACGCCCTTTCAAAACAAGGGGGTTGGGCCCCAAAATATTCTTTTGTTTTTGGGGCGGGACTTTAAGGACATGGGCCAGTGACTTAATAAACCCCCTCTTTGTGTTCATAGAGTCGAAGTTAAAAGACATTTTTATTTAAAGTAAAAAACACATGTACTTTTCTGATGCTGTGCAATGCGGGAACCCCCGGAAGTCGTAGTTTGCTTTCCCTTTTTTAGGTGAGAGTGGGTAACCTCCCCAAGTTTGAAAGAATATAGGCGTTCCATGCTTTGGTTCAAATTTTATTGAAGTTTTGTTTTGGGTTATGTGCTGCTCCTCTTTAAATTTCCCCCTAATGTGATCATGGTCTCTTACTGTTTGGGTTCTCTGGGTTTGGGAACCAAGGCCGCCCCAAAAAATCCAAAATGGGGTGGCTGAGTCCTATGTTGTTGGTCTTCAGGCGTCATTATGATTTAAAATAAATTTTGATTTTAGAACCAAAGGCATTTTCGCACTTGCTGCATGCGTTTTAAGAAGGATTTGCCGCATTTGGTCCCCTGTATTTTTTGGCTTTGAAATGGGCGCCCCTCCGACCCAACTGTGAAGGCAAATTTTAGAAATCTGATGATTATCATTAAGACTGTTTTTGGAATTTTCTGTGGGGTTGGTTTCCCTTTTAAGGGGCATTGAGTGATTCGAAGTTGCGTAAAAAAAACTATGGGCTAGTTTGCAACCGTTTCCCGTTTTTTTAAAAAATAAAATTTTAAATGCCTTTTCCGGCGTTTTTAGTTTTGTATCACAGTCAAATGGGCTAATACCCAAAGTTTTTTTTTTGTTGCTGCAGGGTTTTAACGGACGGAATTTTGTTAAAAATTTTCTACCCAAAATTTTTTGTTTGCTTTTGTTGTTTTTTTTAGTATGCATGGTAATCTACTCATTTGTGCGGGATTAGGGGTGGGAGTGGCCCAACCCCCTTAAGGTTTTTTGCATTGGAGGGAAGTCTACATGGCTCCCGGTTTGGGGGGCCTATTGGGGTTGGGGGCTGTTCTTTTTACCTCTAATTGGGAGAAGGTTGGTTTCTTCAGGCCATGTTTTAGACATTAACAGTTATTGGGGATTTGGTTTTTTTAAACTGATCAATTTTGTCTACGCCCCTAGGAAATTTTTAAAGGGCCCTTAAATTTAAGTTTTTTGGCCCACTGTAAAAAAGTTAGGGTACCTCTCTGCATTTTTGGCCAGTGATGCAGCCCAGCAAAAAGCAACCCTAAAACATTGTCGTTTTGAAATTTTTTTTGTTTTAAAAACTGCTTTTTTTGCAACTAATGTTGGAGGAAGTGGAATGTAAGCCTTGCCTACAATTGGTCATACTTAGCTTTTTCTTAATCTGATGTCTAGGACTTTAAACCCCTGGACCAAAACCCGAGGCCCCTCATTTTAGGCTTCAGAGGCTTCATTAAAATGTGTAAAAAGTTGAAATTCCCAAACCCCGGGGGTTTTAAATCTTTTTGAGAAAGAAAAAGTCTGTGTTTTGTTTTGGCCCCGACTTCTAGATTTTCTTTGTTTATTGTTATATGTCGATTTTAAAAAAACTTAAAATTACTTTTTTAAATGGAGGGGGTTTTTTGTTAGTTTACTTGGGGAAATTTTGAAATTGGGGATGTTCAACGCTTGCCCGTACCTTTGTTGGATCAATAAAATTCTAAAACGACCTCCCTTTAAAAACTTTTTACAAAAGCTCTTCCCCCGGCATTGCTTCAAAAAAATTTAAAATTTAACCCCTTTATATTTCTTTTCCCTGTTTTAGCTTCTTTTTTAAATCAAAATTTTTTTTTTAAAACAAAAAAATTTAAAAAATTTAAACCGAATCAATATAACGGCTTTTTGTGCTTGGACTCATAAAAAAAAGTTTAAAAAGCCCTTTGGGGGTTTTTAATGTGAGCTGGTTTTGAACGAGTTTAATTTTTTCGTTTATTTTTTTAAACATTTTCCTTTTTTTTTTTGGTCGGGGGTTCCCGGTTGGGGGAAAATTTTTTTTTTTTTTTTTTTTTGGTCCTTTTTTTTTTTGTTTTTTTCTAGCTTTTTTTTTTTTTTCCGTTTTTGGTTTTTTTTTTTTTTTTTAGTTTTTTTTTTACTAGTTTTTTTTTTTTTTTTTGCTTTTTTTTGGGTGTTTGGGGGGTTTTTTGTTTGTTGTTGTGTTTTGGGTTTATTTTTTATTTTTTTTTTGAAGTTCGTTTTTTTTTTTTTTTTTTTGGGAGTTTTTTTTTTTTTTTTTCCCCGATTTTTTTTTTTTTGGGGTTTTTTTTTTTTTTAATTTTTTTTTTTGGTTTTTTGTGTTTTTTGATGTTTGTTTAAATTTTTTTTGCTTTTTGGCCTTTTTTTTTTTTTTGGTTTTGTTTTTTTTTTTTGGGGTTGTTGGTTTTTGTTGATTGTTTTTTAATGTTTGGGGGGTTTAAACTTTTTTTAAAGGTTTTTTTTTTGTTTTAAGGTTTTATTTTTTTTTTGGGGCCTTTGGGATTTTTTTTTTTTTTTTCCGGACTTGTTTTTTTTTTGTTTTGGTTTTTAAATTGTTTCTTTTTTTATGGCCCTTTTTTTTTAAAAACTGTTTTTTGTGGTTTTATTTTCTTTTTTTTTTTTTTTTTTTAAAGTTTTTAGTTTTTTTTTTTTTTTGTTTTTTTTTTTTTTTGTTTTTTCCCTTTGGTTAAAATTTTTTTTGTTTTTTTTTTTTTTTTTTTAAATTTCTTGGGGGGGGGGGGGGAAGGGGGGGGGGGGGGGGGGGGGGGGGGGGGGGGGGACTTTGGGGCAAGGGGGGGGGGGTTGTTTTGGGGGGGGGGGGCTACCCCCTTGTTTAAACGGGTTTTTTTTTTTTTTTTTTTTTTTTTTTTTTTGGTTTTTTTTTTAATTTTTTGGTTTTTTTTTTAAATTTTTTTTTTTTTTAGGGTTTTTTTTTTTTTTTTGTTTTTTTTTTTTGGGAATTTTGGTTCCTTTTTATAAATTAAAAACCGAATTAAAATAACTTTAAAGGGAAAACTTTTTTGGGTTTTTCCAGGCTTTTTTAAAAATTTAAAAAGTTTCCTTTTTGGTTTGCCCCTGGGGTTTTTGGTTTTTTTTTTAGTTTAGCCAAAGAACCCCCCCTTTCCCCAAAAAAATTGCTAAGGGTTTACCTTTTTTGTTGCTAAAACCAACTTTTTCTTAAAAATTAGGGTTTTTTAACAATGTAAAACCTTTAAAAAAAGCGAAAAATTCCGTTTGGGTTTTTTGGAAAAAAGGGTCTGTCATTTAAAGTTCTTTTTTTTTGTTTTAAATTAAAAATTTTTATTTACAATTTCTTTTAAGGGGTTTGGGTAAATTTCGCATGGGTTTTTTAAAAATATCCAAATTAAAAAGAAAAAAGGGTTTTTCCAAAACCGAAAACGTCGCTTTAAATTAAAAAATTTTTAAGGGGTTTTTTCATTCTTTTCCTTTATTCCTTTTTTTTTTGTTTTAATTTTTTCGAAATTTCTTTGGAAAAAACGGGCCCAAGGGAATTTCCCGGGGCCCCAATTTTCATTTTCGGGGGTTTAAAGGCCAAATTTTGGGTTCAAGAAATTGAATTTTTTAAAAATAAAATTTTTTTGCTTTTTTGGTTTTAATTTGAAAAAAAATTTCTTTTGACCTTTTTAAAGGGGGTTTTTAGAAATTTTTCCTTTTAATTTCGAATTTTGCCCGTTCCAAAATTTAAAAGTAAACCCAACCTGTTCTGTTTTACCCTTTTGGTTTTTTCTTGATATTTAAGTTCTTTTTTTGAAAAGGTTTTAAAAACCGGGTTGGGCCAAAAAAATTCCGGCACAATTTTTTAACTTTTTATTTCCTGGCCCTTTTCCTAGGTCTTGGAAATTTAACCCGGGAAGAAAATTTTTTTAATTTTTGAAATTTTTTAAATTTAAGTAAGGGGGGAAATTTATTTTTGGAACCCCAAAAAATATTTCCCTTTTTAAAATTTCCCTTTTTTCGGCCAAAGGGTCTTTCCCAAAAAAATTTTGATTTTGCCCGGGAAGGGGCAAGAATCGACCCCAAAGTTGTGACATTTTTTTTATAAAACAAAAAAAAAAGTTTTAAATTTTTAAAAAAATGGGAAAAAGTTTTTGATGTTTTTTTTCCCGGAGACGAAATGAGGAAATGCGCCTTTGACAATCCAATTTTAAAACATTGCGGCGTAAATTAACAGAAAGTAAGGGGCAAATTTATTTTATCAAAGTTTAGGCCCAAAAACCCCCCCGGGAAATTTTTAGCCCCCAATGAATTTTTAAACAAAAGATGACCTTTTTTTTGTGAAAAAAAAGGGAAAGGGCAACTTTTTCAGCTTTTCAACTAAACCAGAAAACCCCTCAAAGTTTTAGCCAAAAACTACAATTTTGAAAAGGTCAGTGTGAGCGTTTAAAATCGGGCCCTTTGGGAAATTTTAACCGCGAAAATTGATGGGGGCAAATTTTTAAACTTCAAAAACCTACAAGAACTCCAAACGTAACCCAAAAAACAAAACTTCCCCCCTTTAAAAATTTAAGCCCAAAGCAGACGAAATAATAGAAACCAGTTTTTCAGAAGAACCGTAAAAAAACTATGCACGATCCGCCGTTCCTATGAGAGAAATAACGGCCCTGATTGCTTTGAAAATTTTAGGGCGAATTAACAAAAAAATTTTTGCAAAAAGGGGGGAACCCAGAATTTTGGGATATAAAAAAAGGAAAAAAAAAAAAAACCCAGTTGAGGGTGTTGGGAAAAATTAGGACCCGGTGTTTTTAAAAAAAGAATAACCCAAAGCTAAAAGATCTTGAAAAAGGGATCCGCAAAAATAGAAATGCTTTTTCTACTAACCGAGAACAATTACGAACTCAAGTGAGAGGAATAAGAGAAAAAATCCAAAGAATTTTTTAATGAAAGTACACAAATTTAGCAGAAAGAATAAGAAACTGTTTAGAGAGCAAAGGGGGTCCCCATTAGGGGGGCGTTTTAAAAGCCTTAGGGGTTTAAAAAAAAGTCCCTGGGTTGGTAATTTCAGGCGGTGGGGGAGCGTGGGGCCCCCCCCGGCCCGCCCAAATCCGTCGTAGGGTAAAAAAAGGGTAAAAAAAAAAAAACTCGATCACCTTGAAATTTTTTTAAAAAAATTAGCCAGTAAGGCAATAGATTTTTGCCTGGTATTTTAAAAGGGGGTCGTTGCGGGTTTTGTCTGCCCAAGTAAAGTGTTGGGGTTTTTGGTGAGCACTTATGGGGATTATTTTTCTTAATTGTTGGGTTACTTTATTGTAAGATAAAGACCCAAATTAAACCCAGGGCAGGGAAACCCAAAAAAAAGTGCTGTTTTTTTCAAATTTATGGTCATCACGAACAAAGTCCCCGTCTTCAATGGCCTTTGGGGGTTGGATGGGGTTTTTGAGGGGGCCGGGGTTGGGACTTCTTTTTTTATTGCTAATTGGGTGGTTGGGAAATTTTTGTTTGTTTTTTCCCACCTTTTCTTATTTTCCCGCACAAGGAAAATTTTTTTTTTATAGTTTATTATTGTTCCCCATCTGGAGTCTGAGGTCAGGGGGCAGCATGTAAAAACCGTGCCAAAAACAAAGTTACTTTCGACCCTTTCGTATTGCAAAAACCCTTTTGGTACCCTTTTTTCTTGAAGGCAAATCAATTTGGGAGGGAAATTAAAAGGATCCCCTTTAAAAATTTCTAAATACTGTTTTTGGGTCAAAACCGTGAAAGGGTCAATTATGTTTGAAAATTTGTTTTTTGCTTGCGAACCTAAAAACCCAAAAAAAAATACGAATGGAGTGTTTTTTTGTTCTTTTCCCCCTTTGTTAGCCCTTTTGAAGTATCCCAAAAAAAAAGTTGTCCCCTGCTGTTTTATGCTTTGCTTATGGACCCGGGGGTGGGCCCGTTGTGCCTGAAGAGAAAAATGTTTTAAGGGGATTCCCAAACAAAGTTTTACTTTTTATGCCCCGCCCCAAAATAAAGATTTTCCCCCAAACCATTTAATTTAAAATCCAAATTTTGGGCTTAAAATCTGTCTTTGGGGGCAATATTTAAATTGTTACAGATCCTTTAAAAAGCCTTTAATTTTATTTGTTGAGAATTTTTTAAACGTTTTGTCCCTTTGGTAATGGGGGGCTTGCAGTTCCGTTTAAAAAACGTCTGAAGGTTTTTTAAAAAAAAATGAACTCTAACATGGCCCCCAAAGGGTTAGGATGATTTAAAAAGTCGCATCCCAACTAAAACCCGGGTTTTGCACAAAACACAGAAAAATTTAAATGGTTCTGAAAACTGCATCGGAGACCTGAAACCAAAAATTTTGGGATGTAGTCGGGGTTTTTTAAAAGGGGGGTTAAGATATCTGGTTTTAAAAGGGTACTAACCCTTTTTTGAAAGGCGCGGGTTGGGGTCACAGAATGTGAGGGGTATCGTTTTTATATCTTTTTGGGCTGTGTTTGGGGCCCAAAAAGAAAATTTTGCATTAGAAAATTTGAAGCACTATTTTTAAAAATTTTTTTTTAAAATGTTTGTAAAAAAATAAAAATCCAAGGGCCAGTCCTTGTTTTTAGGGGTTTGCTATTGTTAATAAAAGCGGAACCCCAAGGGTTTGCAATCCATGAAAATTTTTTTCAAAGGGGTATGGGGTTTTAATTTGTAATCAAGAAGAATAATGTAATTCAAAAACTTGACCTTGGTGGAGACATAATTAGCCAGTTAACCATACCTGATGGTTATTACGGGTTTGCTCGCTAAAAGAAGCAATGAGTAACTTCGACATTACTCTCAAACTTAACAATGCAAATTTGAAAATAATGTTGACATTCAAACCTGAAAAAGAAGTAGGAGGTTACCTTTTTGATGTAGAGCTAGCTCAAACTGTTTTAAGAGCTCTTCCATCGGGGGGAAAGCTGCATATTGCGATTATGAAATTATACAATTCCCTAATTTACAGTTTAAAAAATTAGCTTGTGGGAGGGTCAGATCATTTAATATAAAGATCACAGATAAAACAGGGAAAGTCGTAAATGTGATAACCTGCACATTGTTTTAGAAATAAAATAATACGTTGTTTTAAAAAATGTACGTGGACCAGACGATTCGGGGGTTACATTAGCGCCTGAGAGGTGTGTAACTTTAGAATTTAAAAGACCTTGCAGACTTTTGAGGACTTTGAACAAAACGGTGAGATAGGCACTTTATATGGTTTTGAGTACACTAAAGATGGTTATTATAAGCGCAAAGAGGTTGACGACAACAAAAGGTTTCCTAAACTAGAAAACTACGCAATCTAGAAGCAAATAATACGGTCGTATGAATTATAAAATAGTTCGAAAAACTGACAACAAATGGCACTTAGAACCATATTTAGAATGGGACATAAAATTTGAATTCTTAAGCCCATTTACATTTTTCGACCGCCAAAAAAGTTTCAGAAAAGCATTGAACTCGGGCCCCTTTACATGTAAGTCTTATGCCAGAGGACAACAGTCGGAAAGAGATCGAAATAAAGCCGTTTGGGGACAACAGTACATCCTCCACAGAAGAGAATCGGTTTTTTAAAGAAAGCTTTACAAAATTACAGTTCTTTCCCACGCACAAAATTAGGAGACACGTTCACAATGATATTTAAAATTTCTGTCTTAAAAGATGAGGCGAAAAAATGGAGCTGTGGGTGTCAGTGACAACCTTATGGAAGGAATTCTTATTAGCTGGCAAAACTTAGACGTTGACAAACTTAAAGTTACTGTCGTCGTTCTTTACAATGGCGAGGATATTAAGGTCATAACAACAAGCACAAAATTGATATTAGTTTAAATAGAAACGATCTTACAGAACTGAACTGGATTAATCTTACACATTTGGGCCTTATAGGGTTTTATTATACTGAACAAGTTTTGACAGAGAGTATGATAAAAACAATAACTGGTGTAAATTAAATTCTGTTTTAAAAAACTTTGGAGCAACGACTTTGGTGTCAATGCCGATGTTAAACTTTATGATAAAAAACCCCTCATTGTTCATTGATTTGTGGACAGACTGGTTGTGGAAAAACAATATTTTTTCCTCGACCTATTACAAACAGTTTATCGTTATAATTTTGATCATATAGTAATTTTCTGCCCAACACTTAAATGGAACAAAGCATATCACGACAGAAGGTTTATATGGACAGATGATGACATATATTTAGTTGATCCTAGCAATAAACTGAAGTGAGTGTTTAGAACATTTCTTTAGACAGTTTGAAGGAACTCAGACACTATTTATTATAGTGACTGTTCGGGAGAAAGAGACATAGTTAAAAAGAGAAACACTTTTCAAAACTGGCTTTCAGTGGAAGACATGCTGGGATAAGTGTGGGGGATTTTATGTCAAAAATATAACTCAGTTTTAAAAGACTTTAGAGAGCAATTAAAGACAGTGGTTTTTATTTCACATGAAAGATAGAGACGCATTTGATGAATGTAGGTGAAAATGATGTTATTGAAAAACGATCAAGAAAAACGAAGGATTAAGCAAAAACTAAAGTCTCAAAAATTTTCTAAATTAGTGTTAAAAACAGATAATCCTACACATTATGTTTTGTTTGTAAAGTGTTTACTATTAGAGAACTATTAAAAATAGGCATTCTGGGTAAGCCGGGCGGAGCAACAGCGAAACCGGCTTTAGCCGGTTGGAGCTGGCGGAGGGGGTGAGGGCCCGAATGCCTATTTTTATATTCTCTCCATGT
>JAMYXO010005112.1:0-16099 GCA_033310375.1 Conus canariensis | reverse complement strand
ATGGAGGAATGGGATGGGGGAACAGGGTAGGGGGTGAGGGCAGGGGAGAAATGGAGTGAGGACGGAAGCACATACACGAAAATTATGTGGATAGGACGTTGTACAATTGGCCTTTACAAACCTTCATCTTGACATGGATCCGACATCGTGGTATTAAATACATTTGTAACTAATCCTTGGACTGTCAATCACTCATAGTAATAGTCCACCTCACAACTTTACAACAAAAAAGTTACGATGGGTCATAGTGAGGATTTCCTTTCACAACATCTTTGCTCCAGGTAGAAGTGATGTGTTTAACTTCGCCACAAACACGGAGGAGATTGACCAAGTTCTTCCCTCTTTCCTCAATAGTTGCCATTATTTGTGTGTGAATGTTTTGTTGACAAGATTCTGTGTGCTGCTGCACATTAGCTTCTTTAGTGAGCTAGGTGCTGTCTGTGCCACATGTGCTTGATCTAACATTAGTTTTGTGCTCTGTGTCGGGTAAATGCATCGATTTTGAATCACGTTCGGTTGCATTATTTTCCTGTTCATAGCCTTCAGTATTTCTTACTCTAACAGTCATATGGATATCTGTTTCTGCTACGCACTTTTTCTCAGAGTCATCACACACTGTCACTAACTGTATATTGACGCCACACAGTTTCATGTAAATTTGCTGTTGATTGTTTTGAGTGTCATACAAAGACTGGGGAAGAGAGGCAGGCAAATGATTATCATTGTCAGCTACATGGTTATCAGTATAAACAGTTTTTTTCACTGTCAGCATCAGCAGCATAGAACAAACTGGGCAGAGTTGGCAAAAATAAACCAGATGGAGATGAAAAGGCTGCCTTGCCTACCCTTAGCTTCTTCTGTGTTTCACAGTGTTATCCCTGTTTACCTGGAAGGGGCACTTTCTGCGATACACAGCATGGATGCTGTGGTAGTAACGTGACAGGGAATAATCGGTTATAGTATTGAACCTCAGGACAACCACAATGTGGTTTCCTTTGCTTTCAATTTTGAACGGGGATAGCGTCATGTTCTGCAGTGCTGAGTTCAACATACTTTCTAAAGTTGACGGGAGATTCATAGCAGGCATACCAACAGACTTGTGTAGGAAACACCTGAATATTTGAATGAGCTGCTGGTTGGGGAGGAACAAAAGTGAACTTCAAAAGGCATAAACATCTCAAAGTAGAATAGGTGTCTGTTAGCAGTGGGGTAAGACATCCGTCTGAAAAAGGCACGCCTTCAGACGCCCACCCATCCAAAAGCTGCAGGTTCGAATCCAGGCAGAACAAAGAAAAAATGTGAAGAATGAAAACAAAAATGTGAAAAATAGTTAATTAGTTAGTTAGTCAGTCATGTAGTTAGGTAGTAAGTAAGGTAGTTACTCAGTTAGTTAATTAGTTAATCAGTTAGCTAGCTATTTAATTAGTTACTTAGTTAGTTAATTAGTTAGTTAGTGAGATTTTTTTTTTCTTTTTTGGGGGTGCTTCAACCAGACTACAAGTAGTAAAGAGCCTCTTTCTGTCTCTAAGTTTGCAATTGTCTTTAAAAAAAAAAAGGAGAAAAAATTGTATATGTCCATAAACATAAAAGAAAATAAAACGAGTAAAAGAGAAAGGAACAGAGTACAAAAAGGAAACAAAGAAACAAAGAAGAGATGGAAATAGGAAGATAAAGAAAGAAATAAGAATGACATGTAAGACAGAGAGGACTGGTGTACCAATGAATATATTATGAGAAGATGGTTATAAATTGAGAATGAGAGAACTAACTTACTAACTAATTAAGTAATCAACTAATTATTTTTTTCAGTTACCCACCACGCAGACTTTGGGGTTTGTTTGCCAATTTCTTCATCTCTCTTGGTTTTGTGGTTCTTTTCCTTCCTACCTTCCTTCTGTCCTTCCTTTCTTTCTTCTTTCTTTTTTTTCATCATTTGGTCTAGTGGTATCTATAAATTAGTTCTTTATTGATATACTCATTTACTTAATTATATATATATATATAATATATATATATATATATATATATATATATATATATATATATATACATACATTCACTTATTCATTATCTGTATATTTATTAAGGCGTATATTAGGTATTCATTTATATACGTATACAATTTGTGACTTTTCAAAGAGAGACAGAGAGAGAGAGAGAGGAGAGAGAGAGAGAGAGAGAGAGAGAGAGGAGAGAGAGAGAGAGAGAGAGAGAGAATATGAATGCGAATAGTTTTATGTGGTTTAGGCTATTAAGGCCCTTCACAAAACGGACTATGGAGGAATGGGATGGGGGAACAGGGTAGGGGTGTGAGGGCAGGGGAGAAATGGAGTGAGGACGGAAGCACATACACGAAAATTATGTGGATAGGACGTTGTACAATTGGCCTTTACAAACCTTCATCTTGACATGGATCCGACATCGTGGTATTAAATACATTTGTAACTAATCCTTGGACTGTCAATCACACATAGTAATAGTCCACCTCACAACTTTACAACAAAAAAGTTACGATGGGTCATAGTGAGGATTTCCTTTCACAACATCTTTGCTCCAGGTAGAAGTGATGTGTTTAACTTCGCCACAAACACGGAGGAGATTGACCAAGTTCTTCCCTCTTTCCTCAATAGTTGCCATTATTTGTGTGTGAATGTTTTGTTGACAAGATTCTGTGTGCTGCTGCACATTAGCTTCTTTAGTGAGCTAGGTGCTGTCTGTGCCACATGTGCTTGATCTAACATTAGTTTTGTGCTCTGTGTCGGGTAAATGCATCGATTTTGAATCACGTTCGGTTGCATTATTTTCCTGTTCATAGCCTTCAGTATTTCTTACTCTAACAGTCATATGGATATCTGTTTCTGCTACGCACTTTTTCTCAGAGTCATCACACACTGTCACTAACTGTATATTGACGCCACACAGTTTCATGTAAATTTGCTGTTGATTGTTTTGAGTGTCATACAAAGACTGGGGAAGAGAGGCAGGCAAATGATTATCATTGTCAGCTACATGGTTATCAGTATAAACAGTTTTTTTCACTGTCAGCATCAGCAGCATAGAACAAACTGGGCAGAGTTGGCAAAAATAAACCAGATGGAGATGAAAAGGCTGCCTTGCCTACCCTTAGCTTCTTCTGTGTTTCACAGTGTTATCCCTGTTTACCTGGAAGGGGCACTTTCTGCGATACACAGCATGGATGCTGTGGTAGTAACGTGACAGGGAATAATCGGTTATAGTATTGAACCTCAGGACAACCACAATGTGGTTTCCTTTGCTTTCAATTTTGAACGGGGATAGCGTCATGTTCTGCAGTGCTGAGTTCAACATACTTTCTAAAGTTGACGGGAGATTCATAGCAGGCATACCAACAGACTTGTGTAGGAAACACCTGAATATTTGAATGAGCTGCTGGTTGGGGAGGAACAAAAGTGAACTTCAAAAGGCATAAACATCTCAAAGTAGAATAGGTGTCTGTTAGCAGTGGGGTAAGACATCCGTCTGAAAAAGGCACGCCTTCAGACGCCCACCCATCCAAAAGCTGCAGGTTCGAATCCAGGCAGAACAAAGAAAAAATGTGAAGAATGAAAACAAAAATGTGAAAAATAGTTAATTAGTTAGTTAGTCAGTCATGTAGTTAGGTAGTAAGTAAGGTAGTTACTCAGTTAGTTAATTAGTTAATCAGTTAGCTAGCTATTTAATTAGTTACTTAGTTAGTTAATTAGTTAGTTAGTGAGATTTTTTTTTCTTTTTTGGGGGTGCTTCAACCAGACTACAAGTAGTAAAGAGCCTCTTTCTGTCTCTAAGTTTGCAATTGTCTTTTAAAAAAAAAAGGAGAAAAAATTGTATATGTCCATAGACATAAAAGAAAATAAAACGAGTAAAAGAGAAAGGAACAGAGTACAAAAAGGAAACAAAGAAACAAAGAAGAGATGGAAATAGGAAGATAAAGAAAGAAATAAGAATGACATGTAAGACAGAGAGGACTGGTGTACAATGAATATATTATGAGAAGATGGTTATAAATTGAGAATGAGAGAACTAACTTACTAACTAATTAAGTAATCAACTAATTATTTTTTTCAGTTACCCACCACGCAGACTTTGGGGTTTGTTTGCCAATTTCTTCATCTCTCTTGGTTTTGTGGTTCTTTTCCTTCCTACCTTCCTTCTGTCCTTCCTTTCTTTCTTCTTTTTTTTTTTCATCATTTGGTCTAGTGGTATCTATAAATTAGTTCTTTATTGATATACTCATTTACTTAATTATTATATATATATATATATATTATATATATATATATATATATAATATATATCATTCATACATTCACTGTTATTCATTATCGTATATTTATTAAGGCGTATATTAGGTATTCATTTATATACGTATACAATTTGTGACTTTTCAAAGAGAGAGAGAGAGAGAGAGAGAGAGAGGAGAGAGAGAGAGAGAGAGAGAGGAGAGAGAGAGAGAGAACGAATATGAATGCGAATAGTTTTATGTGGTTTAGGCTATTAAGGCCCTTCACAAAACGGACTATGGAGGAATTTGATGGGGGAACAGGGTAGGGGTGAGGGCAGGGGAGAAATAGAGTGAGGACGGAAGCACATACACGAAAATTATGTGGAAACAACGTTGTACAATTGGCCTTTACAAATCTCCATCATGACATGGATCCAACATCGTGGTATTAAATAGATTTGTACTGTTTGCCAATTTCATTATCTCTTCGTTTTGTGGTTCTTTTCCTTTCTACCTTCATTCTGTCCTTCCTTTCTTTCTTCTTTCTTTTTTTGATCATTTGGTCTAGTGGTATCTATAAATTAGTTATTTATTCATATACTTATTTACTAAATTATATATATATATATATATATATATATATACATTTTTTTTTTCATTCATTCATTATTTGTTTATTTATTAAGGCGTTCATTAGGTATTAATTTATGTACGTATTCAATTTGTGACTTTTCAGAGAGAGAGAGAGAGAGAGAGAGAGAGAGAGAGAGAGAGAGAGAGAGAGAGAGAGAGAGAGAGAGAGAGAGAGAGAATATGAATGCGAATAGTTTTATGTGGTTTAGGCTATTAAGGCCCTTCACAAAACGGACTATGGAGGAATGGGATGGGGGAACAGGGTAGGGGTGAGGGCAGGTGAGAAATGGAGTGAGGACGGAAGCACATACACGAAAATTATGTGGATAGAACGTTGTACAATTGGCCTTTACAAACCTTCATCTTGACATGGATCCGACATCGTGGTATTAAATACATTTGTAACTAATCCTTGGACTGTCAATCACACATAGTAATAGTCCACCTCACAACTTTACAACAAAACAGTTACGATGGGTCATAGTGAGGATTTCCTTTCACAACATCTTTGCTCCAGGTAGAAGTGATGTGTTTAACTTCGCCACAAACACGGAGGAGATTGACCAAGTTCTTCCCTCTTTCTTCAATAGTTGCCATTATTTGTGTGTGAATGTTTTGTTGACAAGATTCTGTGTGCTGCTGCACATTAGCTTCTTTAGTGAGCTAGGTGCTGTCTGTGCCACATGTGCTTGATCTAACATTAGTTTTGTGCTCTGTGTCGGGTAAATGCATCGATTTTGAATCACGTTCGGTTGCATTATTTTCCTGTTCATAGCCTTCAGTATTTCTTACTCTAACAGTCATATGGATATCTGTTTCTGCTACGCACTTTTTCTCAGAGTCATCACACACTGTCACTAACTGTATATTGACGCCACACAGTTTCATGTAAATTTGCTGTTGATTGTTTTGAGTGTCATACAAAGACTGGGGAAGAGAGGCAGGCAAATGATTATCATTGTCAGCTACATGGTTATCAGTATAAACAGTTTTTTTCACTGTCAGCATCAGCAGCATAGAACAAACTGGGCAGAGTTGGCAAAAATAAACCAGATGGAGATGAAAAGGCTGCCTTGCCTACCCTTAGCTTCTTCTGTGTTTCACAGTGTTATCCCTGTTTACCTGGAAGGGGCACTTTCTGCGATACACAGCATGGATGCTGTGGTAGTAACGTGACAGGGAATAATCGGTTATAGTATTGAACCTCAGGACAACCACAATGTGGTTTCCTTTGCTTTCAATTTTGAACGGGGATAGCGTCATGTTCTGCAGTGCTGAGTTCAACATACTTTCTAAAGTTGACGGGAGATTCATAGCAGGTCAAGGTCGTTCGCCGCTGAGGTTGGAGTGACTGTCGCCTCTGTTTGTTCTTTTCTTCGTTTAAGAGGAAATGGAAGCGTGCTTGCTTTGAAAGTTTGTGAAAATGTTCGTGATGTTTGGTGCTTTTGTGTTGTGGGCAATTTATGCCGAACTTTACCTGCGTTGGTTCGTGCTGTGCACGACAATTTCAACACGGTTGACTGCTTTGAGCTCGGTGCGTCCGCCATCGTACTCACCTGTGCATCAAGCTAGCCAACTACCTGATCTTTCGTCTAGTTCTGTTGAGTGCTCTATCCCTGTGCGCCAAAGTGATAAATTCCTGCATTACAGACGTGATCAACTTCTTCATGTAAGTCCCGCTCGTTTGACCTGTGAATTAACATCTTGGCTTCGTACTTTTGGCATAGGTGTCAATCTTCCAAGAAAACGGTACAAGAGAAAGAAGGCAGACAACAAACGGACATTAAAGGTGCTGCTTTTCAACTGCCGATCGTGTCGCAAAAAAGCAGCTGAAATCCATGAAATGGTGACTGATTTAAAAGCCGATATTTTCGTCTTGACTGAAACTTGGTTGTACGATCGTGGTGACGAGTCCTACATCGCTGCTATGACTCCCTGTGATTATGATTTCCACTCGTTTCCTCGTGTTGGATCACGAGGTGGTGGATTAGCCTTCATGATTCGAAAAACACTCTCATGCTGTGTTTCTTTCACTCCTGTGAAATTTTGTTCGTTTGAGTGTGTTGAAATGAAACTACGAGGCACTGCTGCTACTGTTTCTTTGGTTTGTGTTTACAGACCTCCGCCAAGTAAGTCCAATATGCTGTCTAACTCTGCCTTCCTACAGGAGTTTCCAGATCTGTTATCCTCTTATGCAGCTACACGTAATACTGTTTGTTATCTTGGTGACTTTAATTTTCATTATGATGACTATTCAGATCGCCAAGTGATTCATCTAAAGACTCTACTGACTGATCACAACCTGTCTCAGTTTGTTCAAACACCAACACACAAACATGGCCATATCCTTGATTGGGTGGTGGGAAACATTGAAGACAGCGTTCTCTCTGTGGATGAAGTTCGTGACTATGCTGGTCTTTCAGACCATTTTGTTGTTGTGTGTAGTTTGAAGATCTCCAGACCCCCTCCTCGGAAAAGACTTGTTACGTCTAGGAACATGAAAGCATTGTGTGTGGCTGTTTTTGACCAAGAGGTCAAGAGTTTTGCTCAGGGCATGCGTAAGCAGCAAAGCAATGCAGATGTCACACAATTAGTTGAAGTGCTTAACGATGGCCTTCAGGAAATCCTGGACCGACACGCGCCTGCAGTGACTAGGTGTGTTACTGACCGTCCCTCAGCTCCTTGGCTCTCCGAGGACGTGAGAGCTGCTCGACGTCAACGCCGGCGCAGCGAGAGATGCTGGAGAAAGAGCCGATTGACCATCCACCGCCAGATCTTTGCAGCGAACAGGTGTGAGGCAGGGGACTGCCTCCAGGATGCCAGAGAGTCATACTACCGTGATAAAATTGACTCTTGTTCTTCATCAAAGCAGTTGTTTTCTCTTTCAAGTGAACTACTTGGCAAACAAAAGAAATTAAGTTTGCCCACGAACATTCCTCCTTCTCAAATCTCTCAACAATTTAGTGAATTCTTTGTTGATAAAATCAAAACCATCCGTGACAATCTTGATGCAAATCCTTCCCAACCAATTCTTTACGATAAATACTGTGGACCACCTTTTTGTACTTTTAATCCTGTGGATGAAAAACTGATCGGCGATCTCATAAGTGAATCCTCCAGCAAAAGTTGTGTCCTTGACCCCATCCCTACTTCCCTCCTTAAACGTTGTGCCTCTTATTTGATTCCCGTGATTACAAACATTGTAAACAAATCTCTCTTGTCAGGCATAGTGCCTCCTCAGTTTAAGCAGGCAATGGTTACCCCTCTCTTGAAAAAGCCAGGACTGGACCTTAATAAGTTAAAGAACTATAGACCGGTGTCCAACCTCCCATTCCTCTCAAAAATCCTTGAAAGAGTTGTGCTGAAGCAGCTTCAGACTCATCTTTCAGACCATGGTCTTCTTGAGGCCTGTCAGTCTGCTTATAGGAAGAATCATAGCACTGAGACTGCTGTATTGAGCGTACTGGACTGTTTACTGTGCAAATCCGACAGTAAACTTGTTTCTCTCGTAGCCTTGCTTGATCTGAGTGCTGCCTTTGATACGCTAGATCACACTACTTTACTTGAAAGGCTTAGGGTCACTTTTGGTGTTGATGGGATAGTTCTCCAGTGGTTCGAATCGTACATCAGAGATAGGTCACAGGCGGTGGTTGTGGGTGGTGTAAGGTCTACTTTGTCACCTCTTTTGTATGGAGTACCACAGGGGTCAGTATTGGGCCCAGTGTTGTTTACATTGTACTCACAGCCCTTGTCAGATGTTATCTCGGACCATGATTGTGATTTTCACAAGTATGCTGATGACACTGAGCTTTCTAAGAGTGGCACACCTGATGAGTTTGTTTCTGTTCAATCTGGGGTGTCTCGGTGTATCAGCAGTGTGCAGGAATGGATGACAAGTAATAAGCTTAAATTAAATTGTGAAAAGACTGAAGTCATGCCCGTTGGAACCTCCTCCTGCCTCAAACTCGTTGAGTCAGAGTCAATGGTTGTTGATGGTACTGAATTGCCTTTCAGTAACTCTGTCAAATACCTTGGTGTTACCATTGATCAGTGTCTGACCATGCAGAATCAAATATCTGTAGTCTGTCGCTCATCCTTTTTAGAGCTGAGACGTATTGCTTCCATCCGACGCTTTATGTCCAGGGAAGTAGCTGTCAGGCTAGTCTGTGCCACGGTGATGTCAAGATTGGACTACTGCAACTCTGTTTATGCTGGGCTTCCCGCAGAACAGATTGCTCGGCTGCAGAGAGTCCAAAATAGCGCTGCACGACTTGTTTTGAAGAGGAGGAGGTGTGAGCACATCACTCCCATGCTGATCGAACTGCACTGGCTTCCCATACAGTATCGGTGGCAATTTAAACTGGCAGTTCTTGCTTTCCGCCACTTCAATGAATCTCTTCCTCACTATCTCTCTTCTTCTCTCTGCACCTACCAAAGCTCTCGTACCCTTCGCTCTTCTTCACAAAAACTTTTGAAAATCCCTAAGCGTTCTCTGAAATCTGTTGGCGAAAGAGCCTTCAGTTTTAGAGCACCTTCTATTTGGAACTCCCTCCCTGAAGACCTTCGTAATCAGCCTACTCTTTCTTCTTTTAAATCTCAGCTCAAAACTTACCTCTTCAAAAAAGCCTATTCTCTTCTGTAGATGACTAGATCTCTCTTAAATTCCTCCACAACTAGTTCGGTGAGACAGTTTATGCATGTAGGTGCGTCTGCCATTGTGTATTTTCTTTTTGCTGTGTGCATGAATATTGTATGAATAAGTGCAAATGGTGGATGTAAGCGCATTGAGTTTTACAACAAGAAATGCGCTATATAAGTATTATACATTATTATTATTATTATTATAGCAGGCATACCAACAGACTTGTGTAGGAAACACCTGAATATTTGAATGAGCTGCTGGTTGGGGAGGAACAAAAGTGAACTTCAAAAGGCATAAACATCTCAAAGTAGAATAGGTGTCTGTTAGCAGTGGGGTAAGACATCCGTCTGAAAAAGGCACGCCTTCAGACGCCCACCCATCCAAAAGCTGCAGGTTCGAATCCAGGCAGAACAAAGAAAAAATGTGAAGAATGAAAACAAAAATGTGAAAAATAGTTAATTAGTTAGTTAGTCAGTCATGTAGTTAGGTAGTAAGTAAGGTAGTTACTCAGTTAGTTAATTAGTTAATCAGTTAGCTAGCTATTTAATTAGTTACTTAGTTAATTAGTTAGTTAGTGAGAATTTTTTTTTCTTTTTTGGGGGTGCTTCAACCAGACTACAAGTAGTAAAGAGCCTCTTTCTGTCTCTAAGTTTGCAATTGTCTTTAAAAAAAAAAAGGAGAAAAAATTGTATATGTCCATAAACATAAAAGAAAATAAAACGAGTAAAAGAGAAAGGAACAGAGTACAAAAAGGAAACAAAGAAACAAAGAAGAGATGGAAATAGGAAGATAAAGAAAGAAATAAGAATGACATGTAAGACAGAGAGGACTGGTGTACCATGAATATATTATGAGAAGATGGTTATAAATTGAGAATGAGAGAACTAACTTACTAACTAATTAAGTAATCAACTAATTATTTTTTTTCAGTTACCCACCACGCAGACTTTGGGGTTTGTTTGCCAATTTCTTCATCTCTCTTGGTTTTGTGGTTCTTTTCCTTCCTATCTTCCTCCTGTCCTTCCTTTCTTTCTTCTTTCTTTTTTTTCATCATTTGGTCTAGTGGTATCAATAAATTAGTTCTTTATTGATATACTCATTTACTTATATATATATATATATATATATACACAGATATATATATATATATATATATATATATATATATATATATACATTCACTTATTCATTATCTGTTTATTTATTAAGGCGTATATTAGGTATTCATTTATATACGTATACAATTTGTGACTTTTCAAAGAGAGAGAGAGAGAGAGAGAGAGAGAGAGAGAGAGAGAGAGAGAGAGAGAGAGAGAGAGAGAACGAATATGAATGCGAATAGTTTTATGTGGTTTAGGCTATTAAGGCCCTTCACAAAACGGACTATGGAGGAATTTGATGGGGGAACAGGGTAGGGGTGAGGGCAGGGGAGAAATAGAGTGAGGACGGAAGCACATACACGAAAATTATGTGGAAACAACGTTGTACAATTGGCCTTTACAAATCTCCATCATGACATGGATCCAACATCGTGGTATTAAATAGATTTGTACTGTTTGCCAATTTCATTATCTCTTCGTTTTGTGGTTCTTTTCCTTTCTACCTTCATTTTGTCCTTCCTTTCTTTCTTCTTTCTTTTTTTGATCATTTGGTCTAGTGGTATCTATAAATTAGTTATTTATTCATATACTTATTTACTAAATTATATATATATATATATATATATATACATTTTTTTTTTCATTCATTCATTATTTGTTTATTTATTAAGGCGTTCATTAGGTATTAATTTATGTACGTATTCAATTTGTGACTTTTCAGAGAGAGAGAGAGAGAGAGAGAGAGAGAGAGAGAGAGAGAGAGAGAGAGAGAGAGAATATGAATGCGAATAGTTTTATGTGGTTTAGGCTATTAAGGCCCTTCACAAAACGGACTATGGAGGAATGGGATGGGGGAACAGGGTAGGGGGTGAGGGCAGGTGAGAAATGGAGTGAGGACGGAAGCACATACACGAAAATTATGTGGATAGAACGTTGTACAATTGGCCTTTACAAACCTTCATCTTGACATGGATCCGACATCGTGGTATTAAACACATTTGTAACTAATCCTTGGACTGTCAATCACACATAGTAATAGTCCACCTCACAACTTTACAACAAAACAGTTACGATGGGTCATAGTGAGGATTTCCTTTCACAACATCTTTGCTCCAGGTAGAAGTGATGTGTTTAACTTCGCCACAAACACGGAGGAGATTGACCAAGTTCTTCCCTCTTCTTCAATAGTTGCCATTATTTGTGTGTGAATGTTTTGTTGACAAGATTCTGTGTGCTGCTGCACATTAGCTTCTTTAGTGAGCTAGGTGCTGTCTGTGCCACATGTGCTTGATCTAACATTAGTTTTGTGCTCTGTGTCGGGTAAATGCATCGATTTTGAATCACGTTCGGTTGCATTATTTTCCTGTTCATAGCCTTCAGTATTTCTTACTCTAACAGTCATATGGATATCTGTTTCTGCTACGCACTTTTTCTCAGAGTCATCACACACTGTCACTAACTGTATATTGACGCCACACAGTTTCATGTAAATTTGCTGTTGATTGTTTTGAGTGTCATACAAAGACTGGGGAAGAGAGGCAGGCAAATGATTATCATTGTCAGCTACATGGTTATCAGTATAAACAGTTTTTTTCACTGTCAGCATCAGCAGCATAGAACAAACTGGGCAGAGTTGGCAAAAATAAACCAGATGGAGATGAAAAGGCTGCCTTGCCTACCCTTAGCTTCTTCTGTGTTTCACAGTGTTATCCCTGTTTACCTGGAAGGGGCACTTTCTGCGATACACAGCATGGATGCTGTGGTAGTAACGTGACAGGGAATAATCGGTTATAGTATTGAACCTCAGGACAACCACAATGTGGTTTCCTTTGCTTTCAATTTTGAACGGGGATAGCGTCATGTTCTGCAGTGCTGAGTTCAACATACTTTCTAAAGTTGACGGGAGATTCATAGCAGGCATACCAACAGACTTGTGTAGGAAACACCTGAATATTTGAATGAGCTGCTGGTTGGGGAGGAACAAAAGTGAACTTCAAAAGGCATAAACATCTCAAAGTAGAATAGGTGTCTGTTAGCAGTGGGGTAAGACATCCGTCTGAAAAAGGCACGCCTTCAGACGCCCACCCATCCAAAAGCTGCAGGTTCGAATCCAGGCAGAACAAAGAAAAATGTGAAGAATGAAAAAAAAATGTGAAACATAGTTAATTAGTTAGTTAGTCAGTCATGTAGTTAGGTAGTAAGTAAGGTAGTTACTCAGTTAGTTAATTAGTTAATCAGTTAGCTAGCTATTTAATTAGTTACTTAGTTAGTTAATTAGTTAGTTAGTGAGAATTTTTTTTTCTTTTTTGGGGGTGCTTCAACCAGACTACAAGTAGTAAAGAGCCTCTTTCTGTCTCTAAGTTTGCAATTGTCTTTAAAAAAAAAAAAGGAGAAAAAATTGTATATGTCCATAAACATAAAAGAAAATAAAACGAGTAAAAGAGAAAGGAACAGAGTACAAAAAGGAAACAAAGAAACAAAGAAGAGATGGAAATAGGAAGATAAAGAAAGAAATAAGAATGACATGTAAGACAGAGAGGACTGGTGTACCATGAATATATTATGAGAAGATGGTTATAAATTGAGAATGAGAGAACTAACTTACTAACTAATTAAGTAATCAACTAATTATTTTTTTCAGTTACCCACCACGCAGACTTTGGGGTTTGTTTGCCAATTTGTTCATCTCTCTTGGTTTTGTGGTTCTTTTCCTTCCTACCTTCCTTCTGTCCTTCCTTTCTTTCTTCTTTCTTTTTTTTCATCATTTGGTCTAGTGGTATCTATAAATTAGTTCTTTATTGATATACTCATTTACTTAATTATATATATATACATATATATATATATATATATATATATATATATATATATATATACATACATTCACTTATTCATTATCTGTTTATTTATTAAGGCGTATATTAGGTATTCATTTATATACGTATACAATTTGTGACTTTTCAAAGAGAGAAGAGAGAGAGAGAGAGAGAGAGAGAGAGAGAGAGAGAGAGAGAGAGAGAGAGAGAGAACGAATATGAATGCGAATAGTTTTATGTGGTTTAGGCTATTAAGGCCCTTCACAAAACGGACTATGGAGGAATTTGATGGGGGAACAGGGTAGGGGTGAGGGCAGGTGAGAAATGGAGTGAGGACGGAAGCACATACACGAAAATTATGTGGAAACAACGTTGTACAATTGGCCTTTACAAATCTCCATCATGACATGGATCCAACATCGTGGTATTAAATAGATTTGTACTGTTTTGCGAATATTCATTATCTCTTCGTTTTGTGGTTCTTTTCCTTTCTACCTTCATTCTGTCCTTCCTTTCTTTCTTCTTTCTTTTTTTTGATCATTTGGTCTAGTGGTATCTATAAATTAGTTATTTATTCATATACTTATTTACTAAATTATATATATATATATATATATATATATATATATATACATATACATATATATTTTTTTTTTTCATTCATTCATTATTTGTTTATTTATTAAGGCGTTCATTAGGTATTAATTTATGTACGTATTCAATTTGTGACTTTTCAGAGAGAGAGAGAGAGAGAGAGAGAGAGAGAGAGAGAGAGAGAGAGAGAGAGAGAGAGAATATGAATGCGAATAGTTTTATGTGGTTTAGGCTATTAAGGCCCTTCACAAAACGGACTATGGAGGAATGGGATGGGGGAACAGGGTAGGGGGTGAGGGCAGGTGAGAAATGGAGTAAGGACGGAAGCACATACACGAAAATTATGTGGATAGAACGTTGTACAATTGGCCTTTACAAACCTTCATCTTGACATGGATCCGACATCGTGGTATTAAATACATTTGTAACTAATCCTTGGACTGTCAATCACACATAGTAATAGTCCACCTCACAACTTTACAACAAAACAGTTACGATGGGTCATAGTGAGGATTTCCTTTCACAACATCTTTGCTCCAGGTAGAAGTGATGTGTTTAACTTCGCCACAAACACGGAGGAGATTGACCAAGTTCTTCCCTCTTTCCTCAATAGTTGCCATTATTTGTGTGTGAATGTTTTGTTGACAAGATTCTGTGTGCTGCTGCACATTAGCTTCTTTAGTGAGCTAGGTGCTGTCTGTGCCACATGTGCTTGATCTAACATTAGTTTTGTGCTCTGTGTCGGGTAAATGCATCGATTTTGAATCACGTTCGGTTGCATTATTTTCCTCGTCATAGCCTTCAGTATTTCTTACTCTAACAGTCATATGGATATCTGTTTCTGCTACGCACTTTTTCTCAGAGTCATCACACACTGTCACTAACTGTATATTGACGCCACACAGTTTCATGTAAATTTGCTGTTGATTGTTTTGAGTGTCATACAAAGACTGGGGAAGAGAGGCAGGCAAATGATTATCATTGTCAGCTACATGGTTATCAGTATAAACAGTTTTTTTCACTGTCAGCATCAGCAGCATAGAACAAACTGGGCAGAGTTGGCAAAAATAAACCAGATGGAGATGAAAAGGCTGCCTTGCCTACCCTTAGCTTCTTCTGTGTTTCACAGTGTTATCCCTGTTTACCTGGAAGGGGCACTTTCTGCGATACACAGCATGGATGCTGTGGTAGTAACGTGACAGGGAATAATCGGTTATAGTATTGAACCTCAGGACAACCACAATGTGGTTTCCTTTGCTTTCAATTTTGAACGGGGATAGCGTCATGTTCTGCAGTGCTGAGTTCAACATACTTTCTAAAGTTGACGGGAGATTCATAGCAGGCATACCAACAGACTTGTGTAGGAAACACCTGAATATTTGAATGAGCTGCTGGTTGGGGAGGAACAAAAGTGAACTTCAAAAGGCATAAACATCTCAAAGTAGAATAGGTGTCTGTTAGCAGTGGGGTAAGACATCCGTCTGAAAAAGGCACGCCTTCAGACGCCCACCCATCCAAAAGCTGCAGGTTCGAATCCAGGCAGAACAAAGAAAAAATGTGAAGAATGAAAAAAAAAAATGTGAAAAATAGTTAATTAGTTAGTTAGTCAGTCATGTAGTTAGGTAGTAAGTAAGGTAGTTACTCAGTTAGTTAATTAGTTAATCAGTTAGCTAGCTATTTAATTAGTTACTTAGTTAGTTAATTAGTTAGTTAGTGAGACTTTTTTTTTCTTTTTTGGGGGGTGCTTCAACCAGACTACAAGTAGTAAAGAGCCTCTTTCTGTCTCTAAGTTTGCAATTGTCTTTAAAAAAAAAAAAAGGAGAAAAAATTGTATATGTCCATAAACATAAAAGAAAATAAAACGAGTAAAAGAGAAAGGAACAGAGTACAAAAAGGAAACAAAGAAACAAAGAAGAGATGGAAATAGGAAGATAAAGAAAGAAATAAGAATGACATGTAAGACAGAGAGGACTGGTGTACCATGAATATATTATGAGAAGATGGTTATAAATTGAGAATGAGAGAACTAACTTACTAACTAATTAAGTAATCAACTAATTATTTTTTTCAGTTA